>JAVJIF010014098.1:0-80226 GCA_038442645.1 Agave tequilana | reverse complement strand
CATAGGAAGGTCTCCACGGCTAAGGTTTCAGAACAGAAACCAGAAGCAGAATTCTGCCAACACCCTTCAGCCTCGCATGTGACTAATCAGGTTCCTTGCGAACCTAAGTATCCTCTGTCAAAGCGGATGTGGAGGCCTAAATAGAAGTCTCTGGGCAAACCCTCAGGCGTAGCTACGCCAAAATCGCGTCTCTCTCGCGAAGAAAAATGCAAGATGCCTGTCTGCTCTAACAATGCTGCCAGCCGCGAAGTCACGACGACAATCATACCGTCGCCCAATTCAAGAACAGCAACGCCTTGCGCCGGCCTCGTTCTCATGAGCGAAGCTACTGTACCACAGCGTACGCGCAGGGTTCTTGGCCGCGAAGCTAGAGCCAAAGTACTATCCAAGGCTAATCGCCTTCGCAGCAGCATAGCTGGTAATGCACCACAGCGTGCTCCGCTCTCCAGTTCGTCAGGCGCTAAGCTCGCGCTTTGTGGCAAAGCTAGAACTGAAGCACTATTCAGTGCTAATCCCTCCTGCGGGGATAAAAGGAGCAGGATATTGTCCTATGTTCGATCCAAAAGAGCCTCTGCGCTGAATTGTTTAGGCCCAAGCAGGTCTGATTTGCGGGAATTGTTGACAAATAAACAAACCTCTTCCTCCTGTTGTCAACAAGTGGTATGTCAGCTGGTGACAGTCCACTCAGTTCATTGCCGGCTAGGACCCATCCTCGCCACTCCTCCAGGCCGACGATCAGTTTTCGATCGGTTGACGACGCAAGCTCCGATGAAGCATCGCAAAAGAAGCGTATCACGAGATCTACCCTCTGCATCTGTTAACATGTCTGGAAGAGGACGAGAGCTGCGCAGGGGCAGGCAAGCGTCTGACGACACTCTCTACAGTTCCCCAGATCCAGATTACAGCCCAGGCTTAGGCGAAGTCTTGGTGCGTGAAGAGGGTGTTTTCCGAAACACTAGATCGAGGGTGGCGATACCTTACAGTTATGAGCGGCCTTCTTCCTCAACGGGAGTAGCCTCGCTAGAACCAGGAAGAAGATCAGTCCAGTCATCTGATGAAGAAGATGAAGACAGCGGGTATGCTTCTTTGGCGACAGTCAGCTCGGTGCGAACAGACAGAGCATCAGTAAACATGGCTGATAATGGTAATGACGACCTTCGTCGACGTTTGGAAGCTCAGGAGCAAACTTCCAAAACTCAGCAAGAAACTCTGGACAACATTCAACAGATGTTCGCTCAACTCCTCAATAACCGGAATAACAATGATACCAGAAGTAACCATGACGAGGAAGAACATCTTAGTAATGACCAACCGAAGACGGAGAAGTCCAAGGAGGGGTCTTCCTTAGACGCTGAAGTCCTTAAGGGCCTTCAAGCTCAAATCGCATCCCTAGCTCAGAGGGATGAATTAAAGAAAGTAGGGACAGTCCGTCCTTACCCATTGGAGTGGGATTCAGTGTCATACCCACCGAAGTTCAAACCACCAACGTTGCATACGTATGATGGTAAAAGTTCACCAAACCAGCACATCTACTATTTTCGGTCTCAGACTGGTAATGTAGGCAACGACGCCATCATGGCTAGGCTGTTCATTGGCACCTTAAAGGGATAGCATTTGATTAGTTCCGAAGTCTTCCTCCAGGCTCTGTCAATTCCTGGATCGACCTGGAAACCCGATTCCTTTCTCGTTTCTATGAGGACGATACCGAGGTAACCATGGACAAGCTCCTCTCCACCGTGCAGAAGAAGGGCGAATCTGTCCGTGACTACATTGAGCGGTTCAGAAATCTGTCTTTGATGTGTCTAGCAGGAATGCCATTACCCATGCTCTTACAGACGTGCAGGCACAACTTCTTGGACCAGGTAGAAGTTCACATGGGGGCTGTCAAAGCCCATACCTGGAAAGAACTGAAAAATCGACTAAAAAGTTCGAACCCTCTACCCCTAAAGGCAAATGGGGTATGAACAAAAAAGGACGTAGCGATATAGCCCAGTCTTCTCAAGCTAAAGGAAAAGAGACTATGTCCGTAGAATTGTCCGGGGACGTGCAGTAGAAAGCCAAGAAAAGCGGCTCCAATAATCAAGAGTGTAAGTTCCCTCCAAAACAGTATTCCTTCAGAGACGATCAGGTGGTCACAATATTCCATTTACTCCACAAAGGGAATAAAATGAAGCTGCCAGAGGCTCGGCGTCCCAATGAAATAGGACGCACAAATGACCCCAAATACTGTCTCTACCACAGGATGATTCACCATCCTACCGACAAGTGCTATGTCCTCAAGGACAGAATTCAAGCCTTGATCGACGCAGGGGTCCTGACACTGAAGTCAGAGCAGAAGAAAGTCACTGCCAATATGGTGACCCTCGAGTTCGGCAAAACCCCAAAGGTCACAGTTCCTGACGGGACTTATCCAGTCCCTGCGCCACGACTGGAAGTCAAGCATCCTGCGGCTAAAGCTCAGGATAATAAAGGTCTTGTTCCCTTGACATTAGAGACAGGGGAAGTCATGTGGATACACCCAGACCTCGTCCAAGACGTGCAGTGCGATTCAAAGAGGCCCAAGTCAAAGGGCAAATCTTGCAATGTCATCTCCATCCTGCCAGGCGACGACAATCTTACGTCAGCTTCCCTCAGTGACTCTGAGGGAGAAAAGCACGCTTGCGCAGCGCAGGCCGATGTACCTCAGCCGACGGGTACTCGATCCGGAAAATCATATTTAAAGCAGTATGAGAAGGCTACTGACGAGATACAATAGCAGACGACGTCAGTACAAGTACCAGCACCTGCTTCCACCCCAACCAAGGGAAAGGAGAAGTCTAAGGAAGTCCGGTTCGACCATGTCCTGAAGAAGCCTTCAGGCCCAGGGCTTGACACACTCTTTTGTTTCGACATATTGGCCCAGTTGGCTAATATCCCAGCCCGTATTACCATACACTAGCTCTTTCGTCTCTCAAAAGAGACAAGAGAAACACTCAGGGATGCCCTGGCTAATTCAGAATCATTCCTGACGTACATACCAGAAATCCCCAAAGATGATGCCCAGCCTCCGTGCCTTGAATGCTATCATGTGCAATCAAAAGTACCGGCTATTACCTTCACAGCGGAAGACATGCTTCTCAAAGACAACAAGCACGATCGACCTCTGTACTACACTGGATATATCGGTTCAACATGCATTGAAAGAGTACAAGTCGACCCGGGGTCCTCACTCAGCATCATCCCCAAAAGGTTACTTTACTTCCTCGGTATACCGCTGTATAGGTTGTCTGCAACCACTACTACAATATACGGTTTCAATGCCGGGAGTAGTCATCCACTTGGGAAAATTCGATTCCGTTGCCGAATCGGGAGCCTGAAATCGGAAGTGACGTGCTATGTCATTGACTCTGACACATCATATAACCTGCTGCTAGGACGACCATGGATCCACGCCAACTGGATCGTTCCCTCCACTCTGCACCAGTGCTTCAAATATGTTAAAGATGACGCGACAGTACAAACTGTCTTTGCTGAAAAGCAACCCTTCAAAGGGGTGGAAAATTACTTCACTGACGCTCTCCTGTATCAAGAGGTCGGTGAAACACCCAAAGAACCATTGCCGGACGATGATGATAGTGGCAATGAGGCGGATTCGGAGTCTGAAGCAGACATGCCAGCTATTTTTATTGGTGAACCAATTATAGCATGTCTTAATAATCCCCAACGTAATACTCCTTCTGAAGATGAAGGTGAATGGGTAATTAATGATAATATTTCTTTCGATTATCCTGCGAGTGTTGGGCTGTTTGAATCCATTACGGATAGCTCTCTGCACATGCCTTTGCATAAACCAAGTGCGTCCAGTACACCCATGGAAGCTATAGAAGGGGCCACGCTAGTGATCCCTCCATCCAAAAAAGATCAGTTACCGATAATTTTCGGTAGAACCCAACCACGGGGACCCATGGCCGCAGACTCAAGTTCAGACTCAGACACTCCACAATTCTTCCATTACGCGCGACCAGCGCGCCATATTATGAAGAAAATGGGATATGACCTAAAGCATGGAGAAGGCCTGAATTTTGGAAACGGAAAGCGTAGTTTGCTGCGTAACTTTGTGCCAAAAGGAAGCCTGCAAATTACTATGATAGTACACGCAGGGGGTTGGGATACGTTACACCCACATCATCAGCAACGGTTCAATTCACAGACGATGAACCAATTCCATCACATTCAGTCTCATCCTCCGAGTGGGACTCAGATGTTAGTGTGGGAATGATGTTCGAAAAACTCACCGTTAATATGATTTCAAGCAGTCAATTGGAGCCTGTAGAAGCTACTGATGAGGAACCATGGGCCCATCAATTAGATCTCCAATGGGAAAAAAGATTCGAACTGCGCGAATCACCTACTGAAGACAAGGTGATGACCTAGACTTTCATGCCAGACGGAGGAAGACACGCTCACCGAGAAGAGCCTGGGGAGAGGCAGTGAAGTCATGGTTCCCAGGGAGAAGACATACAAGCCATCCTTAAGTTGTCCCCATAGTAGAG
Source organism: Agave tequilana (assembly GCA_038442645.1). Lineage (NCBI taxonomy): Eukaryota > Viridiplantae > Streptophyta > Magnoliopsida > Asparagales > Asparagaceae > Agave > Agave tequilana. Next base: position 75,694 of record JAVJIF010014098.1, on the reverse strand, counting down.
TTTTCCGAGTTGAGATCCTTGACAAAACAAGAGTTAGGATAGAATTCAAGAAAGACTTTATTATCAGTAGTAAATTAACTAAAAGACAGAAGATTTTTGGTACATCAGGAACATGTAAAAGGTTTTTCAACATAAAGTTAGAAACAAGAGAACACAATAAAGAAGCACCAGTAGAACGGATAGGTAAACCTGTCCCGTTACCCATGCGAACTCTATCGGGGGTCCTTGATATTCTGAGTGAACCGGTAGATTTGCCATGTCAGCCGTTAGGTGATGAGTGGCTCCAGAGTTAGCATGCCAGTTGGGATTGGCTGGACTATTCTCATAAGAGTGGAGAAGAGCAGTTGGGCTAGCCGAAGAAGAATGATCATCATAACGATTGTAGCACTGGTTAGCATAATGAACAAAATGATTGCAGATCTGACATGGAGGTCGGCCATCGACGGACTGATGTTGTGGTAGGAAGGGACGTTCACGACCCTGGCCGCACTCCCTGCCTCGACCACGTTCGCGACCACGAAAAGAAGGTGGAGTCGAGTGATAGCTTAGAGTGCGGGAGGCGATCTGAACCGCAGGAGAAAGGGAGATGAGGGCGATGGACTCTGCTGTAGTGATAGCACGCCTATGATAAATCTCTTGGCTAAGCATGAGGCCGATGAGTTTTTCTGACAGTACAGGGTCGACTCGTGTGTTGACGGAGGTCACGAACGAGTCGTACTCAGGAGACTGACCACTGAGCAAGGTAAAGATGAGGTCGATGTCGACAACTGGTTTAGCTACTGCCACTAGGTTGTCACGATGGACTTAACAGACTGGATGTACTCTGACATAGAGGAGACACCCATCTTGACGGTGTACAGTTGGTATTTGAGTTGCTGTACTCTAGTTTTAGAGGGTGACACAAAGATTCGCTCCAGAGAGCGCCACACATCATGAAATGTGGTAAGCCTGACAACATGAGTAAGAACATCTTCGGTGAGTGGGGAGATAAGTAAGCATAAGAGCATCTGATAAAGTTTGATCCGGCGGGTGTATTCCAGATTGATAGTGGGCTGAGCATCCTTCTCAGTAGAAGGAAAGAACCAGACCGGACACAGAAAGGTTCCGTTGATGAGGCTTTCGAGATCATGGAGTTTGAGAAGAGGAAAGAACTGGGAACAACACAATAGGTAGTTTCCCTTGTCGAGTTTGCCATTTAAAAAATGAGTGATGTTGGGATTGGAAGTAACTATGGAAGCAGGGGTTTGGATGGAGGTGACGGAAGATAAAGATGAAGAGGAAAAACTCGACATGGTATAGGAGTGGCTCTGATACCAAGATAAAGGAGGAGGAGAATAATTATTTGTGTAATGACAAGATGCCACACTCTATAGTTCATGGTTGTATACACACACATTGAGTATTTGTTTACACTGATTTAGGAAACACTGATTGAGAGAGAGTGAGAAACACATGGTGCATGAGTCTCTCGTGTTCCTATCTTTATGGAGATATTTTAGGATTTGGTTGATTTCATGAGGGGTTTTTTTCACATGGATCACATGTTGCATGAATCTCATACTTCCTATCTTCATGGGATGGATCCTTGATGCATGAGGTAGTTTCTTTCACATGGTTCACGTGTTTCACATGAGTCACGTGCTGTCATTGATATCTCTAACAGCTTCTTTCCAAGCCTTGAGGCTTAAGATAAGAGTTAAAAAGCACAAGAGTGAATAGAATACAAGAATCTGAGAAAAGAGTCAAAATAACAAGAGAACAAATGAGAATACTTAGTAAGTGGATGACAATTTCGAGTACGGTTGCTAGATGCTAAAGATGCAGATGAATGTGTGGGTCAGTAGAGTAAGCAGTGAGAGTGCACCGGTGTGAAACTCCATAGAGCACTTGACTATAAGCTGCATTTAAGAACCAGAAGGAAGCAAAGTTGTTGTGGTAGTCATATTTATGAGTAAAGACAAAAATGGACCCAGTACTAGAAGAAATACAGTTAGATACATTGGAAGAGTCTGGATAACATCTCATGAAGAAATGGATCAATAAAAATGAGTTAGACGCTTGAGGGGACAATTTAGGACTTTGAAAGTAAGGAATACATCCCCAAATATATAGAAACAAAGGCATGGCCCTATACTTCCTCTCTCTTTGTTTGGTTGTCCTATTATCTAATTCAAGTTGATATTGGTGTGTATAGTTGTATTGCTAATGCAATATTTGTTCAAGTAATCCCACTGATCTTTGGCCGCAGAGAATTCAGGTAGCTGAAGACCAACAGTTTGTAATATGATACCAGACCCCCGGTTTAAACCTAGCTGGATTTGCACTTTAAGTGGGTTAACTGAAAGAAATATCTCTTCCCTAAGCGTGATAGCTTTTCAAATTCTGGATCATCTTTCTTCTAACCGAAATACTGTTCTTTTAGCCTCACATCATTAGCTAGTTTCAACTGAACCAAGCATTTATTTAGCAAATATGAACATCTAAATCCTACAATTTTCATTTCGGGGGCAATATTCTAGTAAATTCAAGATAGTATGTTTTCATTGATTATAATATTCTTGGGACGATGAATATTTAATATTTATTTTAAGATAAAAAAGTAAGAGAATTTCAGTATCAGGTCTGAAATTATAACCTCTAAATCAAACTTCTTATACTAGAAAGATTCCAGCTGTTGTGTGCTGAGGAAAAATAGTAATGCCTCTCATATTCATCAATAGAGTAAAAAATAAGTACTTATAATGAACTTCGTGCTACAGATTTCTGATGTTGGTAATTAGTTCCAAAATCTAGGTTGGAGCACTTATATTCTGCATCTTCCTAAAATTTTATCAATTATTATCCAGCTTCATTTGGAATGGTGGTTGTATGCCCTTGGGGCATGTTTGGTAGCACACAAGATCTTCGGAAAAACACTTAGCTAAGATTTTCACCCATGCCAAGAGTGCACAAGGTTGTTTGGTTATATGACAACTTGGAAAACTGTTCCATGGTTTTCAGGCAGTAAAGGATCAGAGGGATGAGTCAACATTTTCATACACATGTTTTTAGGAGAGGAGGAAAACCTATAGCAAATGATTGTAGCAAATGCTTGCTGTAGTGCTCTTTCATTGGTTTGTCCCTCCTTGATTTTCCAAGGCCACTTCCCATTCTTGGTTTTTCATACAACCAAGAAATAAGGCTGTTTCTTTCATTGATTAATTATCATGTTTCTTTTCCCCCCCAAGAATACATTTTTGAGGACTGGGATTTTAATTTGAAAAACTGCTGTTTATTTTTCATGAAATGAGCTATGTTCTTTATATTAGAGTAGTAAGGACTCTTCATCTACTTCAGGGTGAGCAATCAAATGGGACTAGAAGCTGCAGTGGAGGCAACAGCAGAGTTTCTGAACAAGGCTGTGAAGCCAGTGCTAGTTGCTGGATCCAAACTGAGGGTAGCCAAAGCTCAGCAAGCCTTTGTAGAATTAGCAGATGCATGTGGATTCCCAATAGCCATTATGCCAGCAGGCAAGGGGCTAGTACCAGAGCACCATCCTCACTTCATCGGGACTTATTGGGGTGCCGTCAGTACCAATTTCTGTGGTGAGATTGTGGAGTCAGCAGATGCTTATGTCTTTGTGGGTCCACTCTTTAATGACTATAGTTCAGTGGGTTACTCTTTGCTCATCAAGAAGGAGAAATTAGTGATTGTAGATTTTAACCGGGTTACTGTTGGTAATGGGCCTTCCTTTGGTTGGGTTTTCATGACTGATTTTCTGACTGCGCTGTCCAAGAAGCTTAAACGGAACACCACAGCTTTGGAAAATTATCGTCGGATCTTTGTCCCTCCTAGCATTCCTCTTAGACACGAGAACAATGAACCATTAAGGGTTAATATTCTCTTCAATCACATCCAGGTAAGTTACTTCTCATCAGTTTCTCTTAAACAATTTTTACCCAGAGGGGAAGGGAATTGGAAGATTATAGTATGATATTCTCTGTGTTTGTCCTGGTCCCTTTGCCAGTTGATTCCCAAATCTCCATCCATTGCCCCTGAAAACAATAACTCAGTGATAACTCAATTTGGAATGATTTTTTGCGGTGTTATATTGTGAAAAATTACATACTGTGAGTCCATGTAATTGCTCCTTAGCCTTTAAAAGTGAAGAAGAGAAAAATGACAATGTGCAGTCAGTACTAGGAGTTGGTTCTTCTATTAATTGATTCTGGATTCTGATGGCTTGTACAGCGTATGCTGAGCGGTGACATGGCAGTAATTGCAGAGACTGGTGACTCATGGTTTAATTGCCAAAAGCTTCGTTTACCAGAGAACTGTGGGTGAGTCTTGACCATAATTCGATCATGTCCAACTTTCTTTCCACCATAAGTTGTGTTATGAATTTAATTGCTCTTATACTATGGACGACAATAGTTTTTCAATGTCTTAACTTGTTTTAAGCCATTCATTTCATTAGTTAAATAAATTCTCTTCAAACAGATTTGAGTTCCAAATGCAGTATGGGTCTATTGGATGGTCTGTAGGTGCTACTCTTGGATATGCTCAAGGTGCCAAGGATAAACGTGTAATTTCTTTTATTGGTGATGGAAGTTTTCAGGTAATTTGAAGAATTACCACTATTTGAATTGCTTATTTCCAAATAATTTTTTAATTTTGGGGTGGGTTTTTTTTTTTGGTTTGTTTTGGGGGGGGGGGGGGGGGGGGGGGGTGGAATACCCCAACTATTTTGCTTCAGAAAGAAATATATATAGAATGTGAAGTTCAATATACAACGAGCATTAGTTCTCAAGTCGATTTAGGTAAATTAAACCTCAAAAAGGAAGACAAAATAAAAAAGATAAAGCTGAATTACTGCTTTCTATGTTAGGAACTGAAAGTTGAAGGAAAAAAGCTAGGATAATAAGATTGTTCCGGATTGTATTTGTTTCTTATTTTATGTTTCTACCACTGATCAGTGTAGCCTAATTAGTGGAGAAACCAGTGATACTCCATCTTTGATCTCTCATTAGATTAGAGAAAAGGAGGAAAAAAAACATCCCTATTTTATATTCCTCGACAAATCAAAATGTAATATTAAGTTTGTAATTTCGATATTGTTGCCTCACAAGCTCTCTTTCTTGCCAGGTGACTGCACAGGATATTTCAACTATGATTAGATGCAGACAACAAACCATTATATTTCTCATCAACAACGGTGGATACACCATCGAGGTAGAGATCCACGATGGACCTTACAATGTGATTAAAAACTGGAACTACACTGCACTAGTAGAAGCCATTAACAATGGCCAAGGTGGATGTTGGACTACCAAGGTGAGCATGAGAATCCTTGTGTTATTAGATCTTGTGACATATCGCGTGCAAGCTGATCGAAGAGGGATTTGTTACTAAATTTATGTAGGTTCGCACAGAAGAGGAATTAGAAGAGGCCATACAGAATGCTACGGGTGAACAGAAGGAGAAGCTCTGCTTCATCGAGGTCCTTGTGCACAAGGACGACACGAGCAAGGAGCTGCTGGAGTGGGGATCCAGAGTCTCAGCTGCCAACAGCCGGCCTCCAAATTTCCAGTAGCATTTTCTGGATCCTGTAGCCCTGATGGGTCATTGTTCTGTCTTAATAATAAAATGAAATTGCTCCTTCGAGTGATCAGCAATGTTGTTGTATAAAATGAAATTGCTAGTTCGGTCATTTTCATGAACTTGTATGTTCCTCATTGCTATATGAGGAATTTTGTATAGATCTGTTCAAGACTCGGCCTTTTGCTCATTTTCTTGAGGTGCTTTGTGTTGCTGGGCTAATAGTTATTTGGACTTGGGTTTCCCCAATAAATATGCACCACAGAAAATTTAAGAAGAGAGAGTAACTAGGAACTAAAGGAAGGCTAGAAAGTTGAAGTCCAGAATATAACCTCATTGTTTATACACAGCTGAGAATTAAGTAACAAATAAAAGGGCTAGTTTATATTTCCTAAAAGTGAAAGAATCATAATTTGTGATTTTTTTAACTTATTTGAAATTTCTATTAACAGATAATTATAGAAAATGTAATCATAGCGAACCTTTGTTTATTGAGTTAAATACTGTTTTCCCATTTTGATACCAAAAATAGATTGACCCTCAAAAAAAAAAAAAAAAGAAAAAAGAAAAAAATGTAAGCCTAAAACTAAGTAAGAAAGAGTTCTTTGGTTTGTCCTAAAATCGAAGTTCCAAGCTACCCAACAATTGATAAACGTAATCCAACGGTCCCACGTCAGCAGCGGTAAGTTGAACCTCGAGAACACCACCCATTGAGAGACGCCCGGGGAGGGCATCTCGAAAACCCCAAACCCTCTTCCCACAACTCTTTCATCCTCCTCTTCCGCCTTCGTTCATTTATCACAATCCCTCTCTTTTCTAGCGACCTTCTTCCTTTTCCATCGCATCTCGCGATCTCTTTTCTCCTCCTCCTCTCCTAACCAAAGAAAGATGAGGACTTTTCTGCTCAGATCCGTGGAATCAGCCGTCAAGAAAAGAAGGACCGGCCACCTCCTCCGGCGATCTTTCCACTCCGGCACGGTCCCTGAGCGCAAGGTCGCGATCCTGGGCGCCGCCGGCGGGATCGGTCAGCCTCTCTCCCTCCTTATGAAGCTCAACCCTCTCGTCACCAGGCTCGCCCTCTACGATATCGCCGGAACCCCAGGAGTCGCCGCTGACGTCAGCCACATCAACACCCTGCTGAGGTTATTTTGCCTCTTTCTAGCTCGATTTTCGCTTCAGGTCTCTTCGTTTCTTATTATGTTTTTGTTATATTTGCTTGGGATCTGATCTAGGGTTTTTGATCTATGTAGGTTGCTGGTTATGCTTCTGAGGAGCAGCTAGGGCAGGCGCTGGAGGGATCTGATCTGGTCATCATCCCTGCTGGCGTGCCGAGAAAGCCTGGAATGACCAGGGATGATCTCTTCAATATTAACGCCGGGATCGTGAAATCTCTTTGCACTGCCATTGCTAAGTACTGCCCTAATGTGAGCTTCACACCTCTACTTCCCTTTCTCTCCTTAAAAAAGTAAAACTTTTTCCTGGAATTAACATCACATCTCTAATTTCCTCTCTCTCTTAAAAAAGTTTTTTTTTTTTTTTCCTTTCACTGGAATTCTGATGATTCTGCTTTTCATTTTACTTTCTTTAAATTGGGGCCAGGCTATTGTTAATATGATAAGCAATCCTGTGAACTCAACCGTGCCGATCGCATCCGAGGTGTTCAAGAAGGCAGGCACATATGATGAGAAGAAGCTGTTTGGTGTCACCACGCTCGATGTTGTTAGAGCCAAGACTTTTTATGCTGCCAAGGCTAAGGTTCCCGTTTCTGGTAATGGGCTTTCTTTCTACTGGAGTTGGATTTGTTAATCTTTCACTGAAATTATGTAAAATTAACTAATGGAAATAATTTGCAGAGGTTAATGTTCCCGTTGTTGGCGGGCATGCTGGTATAACTATCTTGCCACTGTTCTCCCAGGTGATTCTTGGATCCCTATTTATTTTTGTTTTTTTTCCTTTTGTAAGGTTTAATAATCCTGGCTTTTGTACTTGTTAATTTGAGAATCACGGAAATTTGAAGCTGAGAATTTTGAGTTGTTGTCTTGTTTCAAAAGTGTAGAATCCTGAGGAAAACAGAAGACTTCTGTAAAGAAACGGGTCATAATTTCTGAGTTCTAGTCAAAATACAAAATTTTGAATTCCATGTTTTTAGATACTTCAGTTGTACTATAGTTCTCTAAGCTCCTACTTTTAATCTATAATGGTATATTGGAGCATTCAAATATGCTTTCTATATTGCTGCATTTTTATTTAGAAACTCTTAAAACTTTGATTTAGGGTATTGCTTTGCTATTTGCATCCCGGCAACTGTAATGTCCAACATTTCATATTTTCATCACATAGGGATATGAAATCCATTTATGATCATAATGATCTGTGCTTATCTGTTTGCTATTGTTCTGCATGTAAAAATTGGATTTTTCCTTTGATGCTTTGTTTCAGGCAACGCCGGCGACTAATGCTTTATCACATGAGGATTTGAAGGCTCTCACAAAGAGAACACAAGATGGTGGCACTGAGGTGGTGGAAGCTAAGGCTGGGAAAGGATCTGCTACTTTGTCTATGGCGTGAGTATTGAAAGCTCATGAGTATATAGCACTGTTGTTCAGCATCATTTTGTTCTTTCTTTGGATTTATAAATTTCCTCTCATAATCTATCTTGTAAAGCAGTTCTATTGATTTTGGCACTTGCTCTTCGCACATTGTTGGTTCTGTGTTGTATATATCTGCTCAGCCCGTGAAAATTTTCGTACAATCTTTTCACTTTTCAGTGGTCATTCATGCCATTCCAGTACTCTACCATATAGTCCATTACAAAATTCGTCCCTCGCACAGAATGTGTAGTGTAGTAGTCTACCGTACATTCCATTACAAAATTACAAATTTTGCCCCTTGCACAGAATGTCTAGTCTCATACATTCTCTTACACACTTGTAACCATTAATTCCTGTCGATAAAGTTCTATACCTTATAATGTCAGTGGTTCACTTGTGCCTTTCTTTCTTGTGAGAAACAAATATTTGACTGCCCAGTCCGTAACTGGCAATAGAACTTTTCATACAATTTTTTTCGGTGGTCTTTTTGGCCATTTCAATAGCCTATCACCCCATGCGAACTAATCCCTAAAGTTAAAAACCTTCCTCTATCTTTATTATATTTCATCGCTAAGCCTCCCTAAAGTCCCATTCTGTCCTTTTTCTTCTTCTCTCTAAAATCCAAAACCCATAGCGAGAGATCCTCCTATTTGAGGTGAAATTCGTGTATTTAGTTCCCCATTGGTGATTGTGTATCATCAGAATTTTCTTATGGGAGAAGTGGACAACAATTATGATTATTTTGTTGCATGATGTTTAAAATTCCATGTTTTCCCCCTTAAATTTCTTGGAAAAGATTCAAACTTTTTTGTACCCTATTGGAAGAAGGCTACTGTACTACTTAATGATTGATTGAATGGGCATCATGTTAAAGCACCAAGATAAAACATTTAGAAGATAAATAAGGTTTCAATAATCTAGTAAGGTTTTAAAGCTAACAACTACATTGGAAGAACTACTTAATGATTCCTTGTTTGGGGCATCTTGCAAGCACCAAGATAAGAAATCTAGAAGATAGAGAGAAATTTCAATAATCTATTAGGGTTTTCGAACTAACCAACTACTAGTTTTTCTAATGTAAGATCATAAAACTAAAATTTAAAACAAGAAGACAACCCTAGGCTAGTACTCGTTAGCAGTGTTTTAAATATTAGATATCGGTGATATATCAGTTAGCAAAATTATATACCGGATATCGGATACCGGATGATTTATCGTGATATGGTACTAAATACCGGACATCAAATCAGACAACATACGGAATGAAGAATATACATGTGATTGCCTACATAAATCATATGAAACTATTTAAAGTAAGTTTACGGTCATAGACTCATAGAAGATACTTAGTTTTTGTAGAAGCTCCTCAAATGCGTTTGTAAAAGCTCCTCAAATGTGTTTGTTGGCGATATATTGGATATTTTCATCTCGGATATCGGCCGATATATTGGCCACGAGGCGATATATTGGCCCAAAACGATATCCGGTAAAATTTTACATTTATCGTATCGTTTTGGATAAAATACCGGTATTTCGGCCGATATACTGGTATATTGGCCGATATTTAAAACAATGCTCGTTAGATTTGTGTCAAAGTTCTCTTTTATTTTCTTCCCAATTGTAATATAAATGACAACGGGAAGAACCCTAACCCATTACTCATCCTTTCAAGATGTAGAAGAATATGGTATTTTGATCTGAAGAAAATGTATTCAACATCATGTGATGTCACTTGCAAAAAAAATGAGAGAAAATATGGACATGATAAACAATTTAAATATTAGATGGTTTGGTGATGAATAATAAAATAGAGTGAGTTTTTTATTTATTGATTAGTTTCGGGTTTTCCTGAAATTATGCCTGCACTCTATTACGCCCTTGTGCAGAATGAAACGTCTAGGAAAATTTGTAATCTTATGCTGATACTTTCTGGTTCAGCTTACAAAATTATTTAAGGTGTATAGATTACTTTTGAACTAGAAAAGTTTGCACAAAGTTTGTTGTCTTTATTTATTATGGTCCATTGGAGTTAGAAGCTTATTTATATATGAAGTTTTTAAATGTTCTAACTAAGAAATACACATGTTAGTTTATTGTTTCTTGCAATTCAGACTTGTGAACTATAAGGTTAGGAATACCTTAATGTTATATTGACTCCTTGGTTTTTCTTTGAACAGAAAATTTTAATGTATATGTAAATTGTATTTATGTGTAATAGAGGGAATCATGTTGACTTGTCTTGTAGGGGTCCAGGGGTTCCTTTACTATTGCATGTTTGTTAAAATTTGATAATCCATTGCAAGGAGGATGCTGGAGACCCATTATGTAGCATTACAAATACACTTTGGATCCCCACTCAAGACTCATAAATTAACATGCATGTCGTGTTACTTGTTCTTCATCTAAGTGATGTGCATCTTAAGTTAAGCTCAATTAGCGTAACTAAAACAATACAATTCAAACATGAATTTTCATAAGAATATGGATTAATGTGATTCTAAGAGAAAAACAAATGTCTTGGTCATTCGTGTATGAGCAATTTTTTTTTTTTTGAGTTGTAGAAGAGGTGATGCCATCAATGCAAAAAAAAAAAAAGAGTATTTGGATTTGCTTCAAAAATTGTAGACAAAAGACATATATAAAGAAAGAGAGGGGCAACAGGAGCGCATTGTGTAAATGTACTGATTCATTATGTGTTTATATAGTAATCACGCGATGTAAAAAAACAATCTACAATGTGGATTGTGATGTGGTCATCAGAAGACCCATGGGAATCAAAGATCAAAGTTGTTTAAAAAATATAACCTATTGATCAAGTGGTTTGAAGACTCCTTGTGTAGACATCACATGTTCTCATAATGAATCAGTTTAAAAGTTTTAGGAGTGTCATTTTAGATTCACTTTATCAATAAATTAGATATTTTCAAAATACTTGTGACCTCTGGTTTATGTTGGGACGTGCCTATCATAATCAATGTCAAAGATTTCCAAATTAGAGACCCAGTGGTTTAGTATGTATGTGTGGATATTGAGTTGGTTATGTATATGTTAGAGCTGGTTATTTATGAGTGCCAAGTTTCACAAAATGTTTGGCATTAAGTTCCAATAGGTTGCTTGTTGGTAGAAATTAATTGTTTCAAAATTTGTTGCATGCATCCTCTTGTATCTACACCCGTTAATGGAAGATTAACTTAGATGGTCACCCCAGACTCCAAGAATGTCCAGCTTTAGTATCCATCTAACAATAACAGTTAAAAGAAATCTGCATCCAATTTAAGATGAGCGAGTTACATTTAGCTTCTACTTGTATGTATCCCTGTTGGTCTGTCTCTTTGATTCTAGTGCTCTGCACCAACTAAACTTAGTCTGCGTCCGCTCATCTTTAAAGGTTCTCAATCAGAGGAAAAAAGCCACCCATCCCCTGTGGCTGTTTCAGTGCTACCTATTATAGCCCTAACTTTTTTGCTCCACATTTTCTTTGAGTAGCAAGAAGGTTCTTTTTTGATCCAAAACTAACAATTTAAATTTCTTCCTTTCCTTCCTATTATTGATATTTGTCTCCATGCTTGTTTGGAATTTTCTTTTTCTTTGTTTTGTTCAATTGTTGCTCAATTTCAGACATTGGTACGGTCCTAAAGGCATCCAATACTCAGACATTTGACTTTAGCAGGTAGCCATGTAAATGAACTGAAGAAATAAATAGAGTTAAGGAATCAATGATGCTAATCTAATTTGATCTAATATAATTGTTCTAGATCCATGTCTAACTCTAGCTGAGCTTGAATCATGCTTAAGATAGATCTACAAAGCAATAGTAATAAGAACAGAAGTACTTCAAAGTGATTTAGTGTAAATTTTCAATCTTAAGTTAGCAACCTTCTCGTTTGTGTAGCTCTTAGTACGAAGTTTCATACTGCTATATATTGAACATTCTTGATTCTGAGTTAACACCATCTTTTCAATCAACAATTGGTATTGATTATTTGGACAATTTGATTATTGAATTCACTAATTTGATACATTTTTACCACAATGATTTCAAAATGGAACTATTTGATATCACAATCTCATTCTTTTCTCCTGATCCCTTGTCTTTATGATATTCTACACCTGCGAACAACTGGGTGCATGCAGGGATGACCCTGCTCTTCAATGTAAGAGAGACGAATGGCTTTGATTGGGTCAGAACAATCTAAAGCTGACACTGACCCTGCATATGTTTGTCAGATGTTTTATTAGAAGAGATAATTAGAATCTGCCTTTTTCTGTTGCTTAAAAATATGCCAGGGTGCTTAAAATTTAAAATATAAAAAAAATAAATCCATCTTGTACAAAAATATTTAGTCCTTCAGTATGTTGCTTATGTGAATAGTGCTGGAGTACACTTGAAGGTTAGTAGTTAACCTCTTCACGTTAACTAGCCATGCTGTCAATGATAGCTTGGAATGCCCATGAAAATTACTGTTGTCTGTGATGTAATCATTCAGATGTTTTAGTAAAGAAATCTCATTGATCAAGTTTATAGTCATATATGTTGAGAAACTTAAAAGCATGGCCATAATTGAAGGCAAGCAAGTTACGAAGAGAGCCTGTAGTAAGGAACACCAGCAATTGATCATAACACACTTTCATCAGGTTGTGAATGTTGGAGCCTTGGAGGAGTTGCCTGAATAAACTTCTGTTTGTACGTCTGTTTTATATTGTGTATTAGCTTTGTGTTCTAGTATTTACTATTTTGGTAACTTTTACATGATGATAGAGTCATTGGTTTATTGATCATTTTATTTTTTCCAGTTACTTTTTGTTTACTTGATTCAGTACTATTTTACTTGGTTTAGTGCACTGTTTACTTTTAGTTTCAGATTTATTTTGTTCTTGAGAGAATAAAAGAACATTTGTTGTAAATTTCCATTTTTGCCAATTCTTAATGTTTATTTTATTTTTGGTTACTGAGAGCTTTTCTCATGTTTTATAACATGTTACTGCTCTTGGATATGTAGCCAGAAACTGCAATGCTTGTATCTGCTAGACTAAGTTGTACTGTTATTTGCAGCTATGCTGGTGCCGTGTTTGCTGATGCATGCTTAAAGGGTCTTAATGGGGTTCGAGATATCGTGGAATGCTCCTATGTGCAATCGACTGTTACAGAACTACCCTTCTTTGCCTCAAAGGTGATATGCCTAAACTTTACTGTTTCTTGTTTTCTATTAAAGTATCTTTTCCTTAGTAAGTTTTTAATTTAATTTTATTTTTCCGTATCTCCAAATATTCCAACTCTATTTGTCTAGTAATTTGTGTGATTGGTTTTACGAATGCTGTTCTCTGCATTTGTTATAATTTTTGGCATGTCTTCTACAACTTAACTGTCTGCATTCCTATCTTACCATTTCACCAACTTAAAATCATATGATTAAAAACGCCTGACAAGTTCTTTACATAAGCGCCAATCAATATTTCTGCATCTTAGCATACTTCAAGATACAGGTAACCAAAATCAAATCCCATGGTAAAAACCAAATATCTGAAAACCTGATTATTTGGTGGTTTTGACAAAAATAAACTAACAAAACAAACTACATGCAGATCAATGGAACTTCCGAAGTCTGTATGTTTAAAACTATTTTACGCTTTCAAAAGCAAAATTTATGCAGATTTACGAAATCAGAAGCTGGACGTGGAAAAACAATCTTATAACCTTTCAGAAAATGTGTAGAAAATCTTAAAGTTGAAATGGTCCCAATATGAACTGTGAAATTGTCAGTCCACGGTTGACAATGTGTTCACCTTTTTTTTTTTTTTTTTTTTAAACATATCTGAATTCTGAAGCCAGGAACATAACCTGGAATTAGCGCTTATGCTATATTTTCAGCTATTTACTAAACTTTGACCATTTGATGCATTGGTTTCTGATTTTCAGCGAGACCAATTAACTTTTTGTTGCTTCTTATCTGGTCCTTGCAGTTAAAATATTCATCCCGAGTAGCATGTTCAGATGTCTTCTGAACCTGTAATTTCAAATTTAATGCGGCAAAAACAGTTGAAAATTTTGCTTGAGATTTAGGATGACATGAAATAGAAACTTAGTAGCCTTTAACCTCCAAATGCAGTTTGAACCCCCAAATAACGTTAATCAAGTATGAGGAGAAGTGCCAGAGAAAATAAAGCGCCAAATAAAGCATGTCTGTGCTCATAACAAAACAGAAAGAACTAGAGAATATTACAAGATATGATATTTGCTATTCTTGTAATGGTCCATAGATATTAAATGCTCTATGCTCTATTCTTTTTTATTATTTAACCTGTTTAAGCACTGATGGTCTTAGCTTTTCGATCCAGTCTTTTTGAATTTATGTTTTACCAGTAAACTTGAAAGAACTAGTTCCAGGGTCTTGCCATGCACAAGGACAAATCAATTATCTGGGAAAGGATGTAATGTTGTTAGATTTGGCAAAAAAATTTGTCATTCTTGTGGTCTCCATTTTACAGTGTCCTTTTAATATGTTGATCCTCTCTACTAATATCTGCAGTAACTTGTCATATGGCAGGTAAGGCTTGGGAAAAATGGTGTTGAGGAGGTACTTGGATTGGGTCCCCTCTCTGACTTCGAGAAGGAGGGGTTGGAAAGCCTCAAGCCCGAGCTCAAAGCCTCCATCGAGAAGGGCATCAAGTTTGCTCTAGAGAACTAATCATTTAGCTTGAACCCTTTCTAGGTTCTCGGAACCATCACAGTTTTGCATCTGTATGTTTGAGGGGGCGATTCACCGTTCACTTGTCTGTTAAATTGCTAAATTTCTCTCAATTTGGCTGTTTGACTCCAGCCAGCTAGGTTTCTGTATCAATAAAGTGTATGCTATTTATTGAAGAGAGATACTCGAATAAGGACAGTTTTCATAACTCGTCTGTTACCTGGTTTGAAGAATCTTGATAGTTTTTTAAACAAATCAGCTTTTATGATGGTACATTTATGTGTTGCGTGATCCGTTTTTTTTTTTTGTTTTTTGGCTGAAGCAGCCAGTTTTGCATGTGGGGGATCTTTGGTTGCACTTGAAACCCACCTGTCTTTATTGGAATGTGCTCGGATGTGATTTGTGCGTAGTTATGCTTTTATTCCGTTTGTAATTTAGTGGTTATTTAGGTGATGTCATATGTTGTGCTCCGATTGCGTACAGCTGGTTCAGTCTGTTATCTGAACTGGGACTTCACTGGTTGGGTACTGCTTTTTCTAGCATGATCTGGGATGGGAGCGAGTTGACTCTTTCTCACACTGTCGACTGTTCATCACTGCTGATGGATTGCCTGATGGAGAGAGTGAAAAAAATACATTTTGCATGATGAGACTCATAAAATTTGTTTTTATCTTTTTCTATCCATCGGGCCGTCCATCACCCTTCGCGCGAAGGAGCCGCCCTGCTTGTCTGGGATATCTTGTGATATGGTGAGAACGAAAAAATGCCTTGTAACTCTGCTTCCAATGAAGGTGTGGTGTGTTTAGCTTATAGTTTTTAATTAAATAGGTATTTTCCCCTCTAGAAATTAATGGCCGGAAATGGATTCAATAAAGAAGTTTTTTGAAAAAGTACCAAGTAAAAGCTATGGTTTGAAGAAATCACCACAAAAAAAAAAAAAAAAAAAAAAAAAAAAAAAAAAAAAAAAAAAAACTTAGCTTTATCTATTTCATCTCTTACTTTTGCTCTCATATGATTTATCATGCAACCTAGCATGTTACTATTTTTTTGGTTTTTTTTGTGTATGTTTTCTCACTTAGCTTTATCTAAAGATACTCTCTCTTAACATTAATATTTAGCCAATTTATTTCTAACAAATTATTTTAAATACTAATTTTTATTGATAAGCACTTTGAATTTTAAAATTACAAAATGTGATAAACCTTTTTAAAGTTGTTTCTTAAAAGGCACTTTTGGACAGATTATTCTCTAATTTGATATTTCTTTTGTATAAAAGTCATTTTAGGGAAGTTAAGTGTTAAATTGCATGATAGATCATGCAAGAGAAAAAAACAAGAGGGTTGTAGGGTGACTTTTACTTCTGAGGTTGAGAAAACCCAGGCTTCTTGGCTTCTCGAAACCGCAGTCTTTTGGTTTATACTTTTTCTAAAATCTTTTTTTGAATTTGTTACCAAACATTTATTTAAAAAAAAAAAAAACACTTTTTTTGCTTTAAAAGCTGTGAGAGTGCATTTTAAGAACAACGCCAAACACAAAAGACTTTATCCATAAATACAAGCAATACCAAGCACACCCTCATTTTTATGATACACATAAACCTAAATATGTGCCATTTATCTCTATATATGACGAGTATTCTTTGCTATTTATCTTCATTGCTATTTTTCTCCATGTATGATGTGTTAATCTCATGTTAAAGATGGACCAATAACCTAGGTTAATTAGCATTGGATTCCTATTAAAGTTAACTGATATAATATTATGCCCATATTAAAGTCACATTTTTATAGTTATATAGTCTCTTGAAATATAAAAGGGTACCATGATGGAAAGGTTTTATTTCAAGGGGTTTATGTGCAAATGTGCGACCCACTTTTCTCCTCCTGTAAAGAAAACAAAACCTGCGCTCATTTTTGAGAACGACCATCGCTAAAAGATTTTCTGGAGGTTTTGTGAAAGGAAAAGGAGACAGAGAAAGAGGATCAATTGCACAGGGTTTGCAGGTTCAAAACAAAAGGAAGGAATCAAAGTCTTCTTCAACTTCATCCAACCTTCTTCAATGGCTTCCGGTATGTATTTAATTTGTATATGCTTTCAATTCCCTTGAGATGTATATGATTCTTGATCCATGGTTAATTTAATCCGCATTATAGTTGTGTTATTTCCAACATTTGGTATCAGAGTCATGATTAAAGAATCAATACATCTTGGATTTAGGAATTATGAAAAGTTAGGGTTTTGATTAACAATTCATAAAAATTAATTTTTTTGATCTTTTAATTGTAGAATTTGTAGAGGATTTAATAGCCCTAATATCATGTTCATATTCCTCTAATTATGCAATTAAACTGGGATCAAAATCAAGGAATTGAAAACCCTAATTTTTGATAATTATGGATTAAAATCGTCGGAACAGGAACTGTCTCAAATAACTGTTTCGTCGACTATTAGTCGACTAATAATAGGCTATAGTCGACTAATTTATTTTCCCGAAAGTTGAGAACTTTCTGTTGGATTCAGGAGAGTCGATTATAACTTTTGACTAGTCGACTAGTAAAGTGTATAGTCGACTAACCATTTTGTCAAGTCGACTAATTTTCAACCGAAAGTTTGTCTTCCCACAGGAGTCGACTAATAAAATTGTGTAGTCGACTAATAAAATATATAGTCGACTAATAATATTGGTATAGTCGACTAAATTTCTTTTGCCCTAGTCGACTAGACCAAATGTGTAGTCGACTTGACTTGACCCAAGTCGACTAATCTTTTCTTGTAGTCGACTAATGTTTGTGAATAATCAATCATAATGTACATTACACATTTAAGTTATTGTGTTAGTATTGATTGATGCTTGGTCAAGTAATGTATTGAGATATTATGGCTTTACTCAAATAAAAGGATTAGAGAATATTATTGGTTAGTTTTGTATTCATAAGGCTTATTGATTTAGTAGTTGCCAAAGTGACCTAGGTTAGTAAATCTTATGAATATACAACTACATAAAAGACTTGTCATGTAAGTGACATTAAAGACAATAATATTCTCGATGGCGGTTCTAGTTAGGAGATTGGGACTGGCCCAAAGGAAAGTCTCTTTCAAAAATTATGAACCGGGGTAGGATAGTATAATTTATGTAATTTAGTGGTGTGGAATTGGATACCCAAAGGTAACATGACTTACTAACTAAGTGACATAAATTATATTAGACCTACATAGGTGATAAAAGTTCTCACCTAAAGAGTGAACACTAGATATGCTTAGGTTTCGCCCAAAGGAGAAATCAAAGTGATATCAATAGTTCATCTTAATTAAATTTAAAACTTGTATTGATTAGTGGCCTAATGTGAGCAATGTCCTATTATGTTTCAGTGAACGTCCCTACTTCCCTTCACACTCATGCCACCAGCATTCCGGCCTTGGATGGTACCAACTTTTCAGAGTGGTTTGAACATGTACAGTTTACACTGGGTGTTTTGGACCTAGACATGGCTCTAACAGTTGATAAACCTGAGAAGTAACTGCTGAGAGTACAGCAGAACAGGTCAGCCATGCCAAAGCTTGGGAAAAGGTCTAATAGGCTCAGTCTTATGTTCATAAAGATGACCATAGCTAATAACATCAAGACTTCACTCCCTCCTACAACTAATGCATCTGAACTATTAAGTGCGGTTAAAAATCGATTTAAGTCTGCAGATAAGTCATTAGCTGGCACCCTAATGGCTGAACTTACCACCGTGAAATATGATGGTAATAGAGGAGTTCAGCAACACATTCTAAACATGACTGATAAGGCTGCTAAGCTAGGATCACTGGGAATGAAAGTTGATGAGTCCTTCTTAGTACAGTTCATCCTCAACTCGCTTCCTTCTCAGTTTGGGCCATTCAAGATCCACTACAATACTCATAAGGATAAGTGAAACTTGAATGAGCTAACTGGTATGTGTGTACAAGAGGAAGTGAGACTGAGGCAAGAAGGACAGCACTCAGTGTTGGCAGTAACTTCAGGAGGTATCCATAAGAAAAGTAAATATGGAAGAGGTAAGAGATTTCCATCAAAGAAAGGAAATGACCATGGGGAAAGTAGCCAAGGTCATAGAAAAGCTTTCACTGTCAAATTCTACTTCTGTGGCAGAAAAGGACATGTGAAGAAGGACTGCAATAAGAGGAAAGCTTGGTTCGAAAAGAAAGGTATAAATCTTTCTTTTGTATGTTTTGAGTCAAATCTTACTGAAGTTCCTTCTAATACTTGGTGGATTGACTCTGGAGCCACAACTCACATAACTAATTCAATGCAGGGATTCCTTACAACCCGAAAACCGAAGGAAAGTGAGAGATTCGTCTTTATGGGGAACCGTCTCAAAGTGGAGGTCGAATATGTTGGTGTTTATCGACTACTCTTGGAGACGGGTCATCAGATGGATCTTGAGGATACTTTTTATGTACCTTCGATTTCAAGAAACTTAATGTCATTATCCAAATTAGATGTTTTTGGATATTCTGTTTTGTTTAGTTGTGGAAAACTCTCTTTAATGTATAATTCAATTCCGGTTGGACATGGAATTTTATGTGATGGTTTATATAAAATTTCATTGAATGATGAGTTTGCACAATCTTTATTATCTCTGCATTCGAATGTTGGTATAAAACGTGGCTTAATAAATGAAAAATCCCAATCTTGTGGCATAGGCGACTGGGGCATATCTCCAGGGATAGAATTATAAGATTAGTGAAGACTGGGATTTTGGATAACTTAGACTTCACTGATTTTGATGTATGTGTGGATTGCATAAAAGGAAAGCAAACCAAACACACTAAGAAAGGTGCCACAAGAAGTAAAGAACTCCTGGAATTAATTCATACAGATATTTGCGGATCACTCTCCATTCCATGTTTTACTGGAGAGAGATATTTCATTACCTTTATAGATGATCTGTCACGTTATGGTTATGTTTATCTAATAAATGAAAAGTCTCAGGCTGTTGACATCCTAGAGGTGTTCATTACAGAAGTCGAGAGACAATTAGATAGAAAGGTTAAAATCATAAGGTCAGATAGAGGTGGTGAATTTTATGGTAGATATGATGAGTCAGGACAACATCCTGGTCCATTTGCCAAATTTCTAGAAAAGCATGGCATTTGTGCTCAATACACAATGCCAGGTACGCCTCAGCAGAACGGTGTTGCTGAAAGGCGAAAACCGAACACTTATGGATATGGTTAGGAGCATGATGAGCTTCTCAAATGTACCCAATTCATTGTGGAATGAAGCCTTAAAGACTGCTATGTATATTTTAAACAGGGTTCCTAGTAAGGCTGTCCCAACAACTCCTTTCGAGTTGTGGACTGGTTGGAAACCCAGTTTAAGACATTTACATGTTTGGGGTTGTCCAGCAGAGGCT
Organism: Agave tequilana; assembly: GCA_038442645.1. Taxonomy (NCBI): domain Eukaryota; kingdom Viridiplantae; phylum Streptophyta; class Magnoliopsida; order Asparagales; family Asparagaceae; genus Agave; species Agave tequilana. The sequence continues at coordinate 55,441 of JAVJIF010014098.1, read as the reverse complement.
AGAATATATAATCCACAAGAAAAGAAATTAGACTTAAAAACAATATCTGGGTATTTCATTGGTTATCCAGATAAGTCTAAGGGATACAAATTTTATTGTCCTAACCATAGTACAAGAATAGTTGAAACTGGTAATGCCAGATTCCTGAAAAATGGTGAAATTAGTGGGAGTGCTGAACCAAGAAAGGTAGATCTTGAAGTGATAAGGGTAAATATCCCAATACCCTTTCCTTCAAGAGAAATTGTTGTCCCTCAGCTTGATCATCAAGTTGAGATTCCAGAACAACATGTTAATGTTGGTTCACCACTCCATGAAGATATTCCCATTGAAAATATTGTAGAACCACCACAACCGGCAGCTTTGAGAAGATCTCAAAGGGAAAGAAGATCTGCCATTTCAGATGATTATGTGGTATATCTACAGGAATCTGACTATGATATTGGGATTAATAAAGATCCAGTTTCATTTTCACAAGGCATAGAATGTAATGATTCTAGTAAATGGGTTGATGCTATGAAAGATGAGTTGAAATCTATGGACCAAAATCAAGTCTGGGATCTCGTTGAATTGCCTTATAACAGTAAGAAAGTCGGGTGTAAATGGGTCTTTAAGACCAAGCGCGACTCTAAAGGCAATGTCGAACGATATAAGGCTAGACTTGTGGCCAAAGGTTTCACTCAGAAAGAAGGCATTGACTATACAGAGACCTTCTCTCCAGTATGAAAGAAGGATTCTCTTAGAATCATTATGGCACTTGTAGCTCATTATGATTTGGAGTTACATCAAATGGATGTGAAAACTGCTTTTCTAAATGGAATTTGGATGAGGATATCTACATGGAGCAACCTGAAGGGTTCGCAATTAAAGAACAAGAACACTTGGCTTGCAAATTAAAGAAATCTATATATGGACTTAAACAAGCTTCCAGGCAATGGTATATAAAGTTTAACGATACCATTACCTCTTTTGGATTTACAGAAAACACTGTTGATCAGTGTATATATCTAAAGATCAGTGGGAGCAAGTTTATTTTTTGGTTCTGTATGTAGATGACATCTTGTTAGCCAGTAGTGATCTTGGATTGCTGTATGAAACTAAAAGCTATCTTACCAAGAATTTTCAGATGGTTGATATGGGTGAGGCAAATTATGTTATTGGCATAGAGATCTTCAGGGATAGATCTCAAGGATTGCTAGGATTGTCTCAGAAAGGTTATATCAACCGAGTCTTGGAAAGATTTCATATGGAAATGTGTTCAGTCAGTCCTGCACCCATTCAGAAGGGTGACAGATTAAGTGGTAGCCAGTGTCCCAGAAATGACTTAGAAAAGGGTCAAATGCAGAAAGTTCCGTATGCATCAGCTGTTGGGAGCTTGATGTATGCAAGCACTTGTACCAGGCCAGATATCAGCTTTGCTGTTGGGATGTTGGGAAGATACCAAAGCAATCCAGGAATGGAGCACTGGAAGTTGGCTAAGAAGGTTATGCGGTATCTTCAAGGGACAAAGGACTATATGCTCACATACAGGAGATCAGATCAGTTGGAGGTGATCGGCTATTCAGACTCAGATTTTGGTGGTTGCCCAGATAGCAGGAAGTCTACCTCAGGATTTATTTTCTTGCTAGCAGGTGGGGCAATCTCGTGGAAGAGTGTGAAGCAGTCCATTATTGCTTCATCCACGATGGAGGCTGAGTTCATAGCTTATTTTGAGGCCACAAATCATGCATTATGGCTAAGGAATTTCATCTCAGCACTTGGTGTAGTTGACTCTATTGCCAAGCCGCTGACGATATATTGTGACAATACAGCAGCCGTATTCTTCTCTAAGAATGGTAAGTACTCTAATGGTTCTAGACACATAGAACTTAAGTACTTGGTGGTTAGAGAAAGAGTTGAGAAACAGAAAGTGTCAATTGTAAGTTTAAGTACCACTTTAATGCTTGCTGATCCAATGACAAAGGGATTGCCTCCAAAGACATTCAAGGAACATGTTGTAAGAATGGGTCTTTTGGGCAATCTGTAAATGTGTATTTTGGTACAAATAAAAGTTTTTGTTTCTGTGTTTCCTGTTATCCAATTATGTGTGCACATATTATGTTTGGATGTATGTTAAACAAGAAATGTCTTTACAAGACAATTACAGGGGTCATTATGTTATGGACTCATTAGTAAGGGTTATCAATGTTGTGGTGCATAGAAGGGAGTATGACGTGGATGTTGTATAACCGCTATGACTCGCATTGGTAGTCCAAACTAATTGCAGTATTACGGTATTTCATATTTGGGCTTATCAGTTGTTGTTTTTAAAATTCGTGATCACGTGTCAAAGTTTTCAGTATGGAATCCAATGGAGTCAAAATGATTTTTAAATGAGTCTTTTCATTTATTTGTTTTCTAAAGTTTTAACCTAATCGGTTAATGGTCCAAGTGGGAGAATGTTAATCTCATGTTAAGATGGACCAATAACCTAGGTTAATTAGCATTGGATTCCTATTAAAGTTAACTGATATAATATTATGCCCATATTAAAGTCACATTTTTATAGTTATATAGTCTCTTGAAATATAAAGGGTACCATGATGGAAAGGTTTATTTCAGGGGTTTATGTGCGACCCGCTTTCTCCTCCTGTAAAGAAAACAAAACCTGCGCTCATTTTTTGAGAACGACCATCGCTAAAAGATTTTCTGGAGGTTTTGTGAAAGGAAAAGGAGACAGAGAAAAGAGGATCAATTGCACTAGGGTTTGCAGGTTCAAAGCAAAAGGAAGGAATCAAAGTCTTCTTCAACTTCATCCAACCTTCTTCAATGGCTTCCGGTATGTATTTAATTTGTATATGCTTTTAATTCCCTTGAGATGTATATGATTCTTGATCCATGGTTTAATTTAATCGCATTATAGTTGTGTTATTTCCAACATGATGAGTCTTGCAAGTTGGACGGGTAACGAAAGTTGACTTACAAAATTTCTCAAAAACAAATAAATTATCTTGATTAACACTATCTGGATTCGTCTTTGGGCTTAGTGAACGTGATTAATATTTCTCTCTCTGGTTTCTTGAGGTTAAATTTGCTGAGTACAAGTCCTTTCCTTCCTTTTTGGGATGATTCAAATAAAATGACACCTTATTCTAACTCTACCCATTAACATACCAATCTTCTATGTTCTTAGTACCCTTTGAGGCCGACTGCTTCTAAGTAGTTAAAATCCATATTTGTTTGTGTTCACTGTTTAGTTTCTAGTGGTGTAACGAGCCGAACTTGAGCGCTCAGAATTCATTTTGAGCTAGCTTGAGTTAGGCTCGTTTATATTTGAGTTTAGTATAGGGCTCAAGTTTGGCTCGATTTGGATTTCGATTGTTCAAGTTCGGCTCGTTTCCAACACAAAGTGGAATGGGAGACTTTTAGAACTAGAAAAAGCTGAGGATAGAAGGAGAAACTAGAGATTTTAGAGAAATGAGGGCTACTTGTATTACTTTTTAAAATTTTTTTGGTTCGATACAAAATGAGAGAAGCCACACTTATTTATAGTGTCCATAGAGTCTAGACATACAATTAAATATGCCTTCCAACCACCATAGGTAATTTAATCATGAACTTTTTAGAAAAAGTACTCTCTAGGATATAAATTTCTCTAGAAAAAGTGTTGTTTAGAATATAAAATTGTTGGCCCGGAGGCCTTCCTCTCTAGTTTTGATGATGATTAACTCATGTAGTTATGTTTACTAATAATCTTGTAATTTTAGTTTCAGATCATTTAGTAAGATATTAGTTGGTGATTGCTTTAACAAGATGAGTTTGGAAGCCTTTCACTTGGTGATTCCCGAGCCCGAGCATCAAGATCATTCATAGCCATGCTCGTTGGATCACGTTTGGGATCAAGTCGGCTTGAAGATGAAGATCATCAAGAAGACTTAGGTATCCTAGTTTTAGTTTAGTGTGTTTTAGATCCATGTGTAAAGTTTAGAATAGTTGATATGCTCAAGTGCACAATACACACACGTTTTATGTTTGGATATTGGTTTTTCGGTTTTGGTTTAACCAATATTTATTTTCATGAATAGTTGATCAAAACAAGTTTAATTGGTTTATGTATAGTAGTTTCATTCTATACATGCATGCTTAACTTTTAAACAAACTTATTTTGACTTTCTTATTCATGTATTGAAAAATCAAAGTTTGATAAAATACATGTTTTGGTTTTTGATAAAAATGATAAGACACAAAAATAGTTCAAATTGCTTGATATTTGAGTTGAAACTTTTATCACATGTTTATATATCAATCAAAATGTTAAAACTATTTTTTGAGATTTTTATATATTTTATAAGATTTATTAAAATATTTTAACATGTTTTTCTGACCCAGTCTCTGACCCAGATCAGTGGCAGACAGGCCAGGTCGGCCGACCACATGGTCGACCGAACCAAGGGCCGGTCGACCGTGCGGTCGACCGACGTGCACAGAGCTGTGCACGTCTGGCAGCACAGTGGGCCGGTCGACCGGACCAGAGAGCATTGCTCTCTGTATCTGGGCGGTCGACCGGGCGGTCGACCGGAAGCCCCAACGGTCATAAATATGACCGTTGGCGGTCGACCGGCCGGTCGACCGCCAGCCTGTCAGGCTGACAGATCAGCCTAACGGCTAGTTTTCTGTTTGGGCTATAAATACCCCATCTCTTTAGGGTTTTTGATAAGATTTTCTAGAGCAAAAATTTTCCCATTCTCTGATTTTAAAAATAAGTTTTCAAAAGTGTTTAAAGAGCCAAAAGATCAATCTTGTTTGTTTTAAGTGTTTGTTTATTTCAAAGAAATTAGGGTTTTGGGAATTAGTTTTTGATCTAAACTTCTATATCTATTTTGGTGTTTTCCCAAGAGAATTTCTTTGATCAAAGCACTTATTTTTCTACACTTGAGCTTATCTTCTATCCTATTCTATTAGGATCTTGTTTTGTGGAAAAAGAGATTGTTTGAGGTTATTGTAGCCTTTAAGTTGTAAACACCCTTACTTTTATTGTATCCCTCTTTGGTAGAGGTTGATCGGGTGGTTGGTTTGCTCCCTATTTGGTAGAGGTTGAGATTGTGGTTTGCTCCCTCTTGTGAGAGGTGGAGTTGGTTTGTATCCCTCTTCGGTAGAGGTGATTGTGGTTGTTTAGCTATGGGCCTACCCCTCGGTTGTGAGGCGGTGTTTGAGAGAGGAGTTCGGTACTCCCTTGTTGTAAAAATCCTTCTCGGTGGAGGTTCCCTCGGTGGGAGTCCTCGGTGGACAAGATAGTGGATTAGAAATCCTTCTCGGTGAAGGCGGGGACGTAGAGCCAGGGGCTCGAATCTCGAAACATATCTTTGTGTTTGCGTTTGATCCATTGTCTCTTATCCCTCTCTCTTTATTTGTGTTGTGCATATCATTATTCATATTGCCATATCATTCATACTGCTTGCATTTGTGCCTTGCATTAATTCACATTGCTATCATCCTTATATGCTTGGCTTGCTTGTGTGTGTACCTCACTTATACTTAACCACAAGAGCTTCATATAGCACCTCAACCCTTGTCTAGGGGAATCAAGAGGAGTTAGTCCAGAGCCCTTCACGGGGAATTCGGCTACACTTGTTGGTTGTATTAAGTGTGTTGCAAAATAGTTTTTAGCTTCCGCATTTAGTTTCTAGATTAGCATTTACACCTATTCACCCCCCCTCTAGGTGTTTTTCAATTGGTATCAGAGCCTACGCTCCTGATACTTTAGGTTTAACCACCTAGGAGTGAGATCCTTGTTTGCTAATCTACATTTGCATTTGCTTGTTTGCACACATATAGTTTGGACCCATGGACTTCATGACCCCACCTATGTTTGACCCTTCCAACATCATTGTTTGGAAGACTAAGATGTCCATCTACTTACAAACCCTAGGATATAAGGTTCACCTTGCCATTACCAAGGAATCCTATCTTAGTGATAGCAAGCATATAGGGGCCAATGCACAAGCCTTTGAGGCCATTAGAAGCACGCTTTCAAAAGATTATCTTTTGCTTGTTTCTAACCTTGATTCCGCCTTTGCAGTGTGGAACAAGTTGACAACCACCACCACCTCCAAGCTTCAATTGCCAATCCAACCGGAGGAATCTAGTGGAGATGAATCCGAGCCACAACAATGCTATATGATCCAAGGGAATGACTCTCTTGAGGTACACTCGGATACTCAACTAGATAGTGTTAACTCTTCATTTGATGATCATGATTATATGGATGCCAATGCTTTGAATGAAGAGTTGTCTATTGTCTGTGAAAAATTGTTTGAAAAATATAAAATTTTGAAAAAGAAAAGTCTAGGAATTGTTAATGAAAATAAGAGTTTGCATTCTAAACTTAACAATGTTTTGTGAGAGAAGGAGGAGGTTTCTAATGAAAGGGATTCATTAAAATCTCAACTTAATCTTGCATTAAAAGAAAATCAATTTTTGAAAACTAAAAATGATTGTGAAACACTTTTGAAGAAAAATGAATTTTTGTCTTCAAAAGTTGATTTTGTTTTAAAAGAGAATGTTGTTTTGAAAAATAAAATTATTTCTATTTCAAATGATTTAGAAAATTGTTTAAAGAAAAATGAGGTTTTGTAAAATAAGATTGATTCTCATGTTTGCCATGCTAGGGTAGTTTCACCTAGATCACCCCTTGCATGCTCCACTTCTTCTTTGATTAAAAATGATATAAATGTTTTAAAGAAGAGTATTGATTGTTTGGGCTCCACCTTGAGCCAATGTGCCAAGAGCCATACACGTTTGGAAACTTTGTTTCAAAAGAAACAAGTTCTGTCTTTTCATGCACACCCCCCACGGCATACACATGCTCCTCACGGACACCATCATCACTTGTATGCTCATGTGTACACTTGTACACATTGTGAACGTAAGGGCCACCTTGCTAAATTTTGCTATAATCGTGTACATGTTTCAAATTTAGCAAATAAATTTGTTTGGGTTAGAGAAGGGACTAACCCCCATGGACCCAAAAAGTTGTGGGTACCAAAGACCACCCCTCTTGTATTTGATGTAGGAGTGGGCTCTCACATGACGTGAGAGTAGCGGTACCTTAGAGTGGATGCATTCCGTGCTTAAAGGAAACTTTTTGGATGCATCACTTTCAAGGGATGTTTGGTGGAGAGGACCACCATGTTTTGGAGACAAGGAGAGTTGCTTCTTCGGTTTTGGTAAAAATTCTTACTCCCGTTTTATTTACATGCTTTTCATATTCATTGTTTATAGCATGTTTCATTGTTTATCGATTATTATGAAAATGCCATGATTATTAGACTCTTGACATATATGTATAGCCTTTGAGACACCCATGTTTAATATGGACCATTATTTTAGTGTTCTCACCATTGTTTAGCTATCATGTTTACCATAGGTTTAATAACATGTGAATTTTCTTAATAATCATGTTTATGTTTTTCATGTTGATTATATCTTGTTTTGATGCTTCATGATTTGAATATATGTTTAAATGTTAGTTTTCATTAAGACTAGGTATATACTTGTGCATATAGTGGGCCACAAATAAATCTATATATGTTTGAGCTTGAATGCTTATTTGAACCCATTAGATGTGCTAGTATAGTCTAGTTTTGATGATTCATGCATTTTAAACTTGTATTCCCATTTTTGAATTTGTTTCATGTTTTTATGTTTATGAGTTTTCATTTCATGTATATGTCTATTTTTGCCAAACTTTAGGATATACGTGTATACCCCTTGAGTCATTTGCCTTTCATGCAAATCTTTATTTATGGACTCAATTGTGTTTAGAGATATGTATGTATACTTTTTGTGTGGACAAATCATACATATACCTTGAAATGAAATTTGTTTTAATGGAAATTTAGTTTATCATGTTCTCCATGTTTTCATGTGTTTATGTTTAACTTCATGTATATGTCCATTTTATCCAAATTATTGTTATACATATACATCCTTTTTGAGCCACGTGCCTTCATGCATATATCTTTGTGGAGTCGTTGTGTTTGGATATGTATGTATACTTTAGTTTGTATAAGACATACATATGCCTTGAAGATTAAATAAGTTTTGATGATTTTCATGTTTTCATGTTTAAAGGAATATTGAGCTTATTGTCCATCTTTCATGATCATGTTTTTCACATTGTATTTGTACACTCACATTTATTGTTTACTCATGTGTTTGTTTTCATGAGTCATATTTATGCTTAATTAGCTTAGAGTGTTGATTATCATGTGGATTTCATGTTTTCATGAAAAATAATTTTGTTTTATTCCTTACTTGAAGGATTTCGTACTAGTTTACAAGTTTTTCCATTTAACTAGTTGTAATATTCTTCATTTTGATAGAGTTTTTCAAACATACTTTAATTTTCAAACCTATTTTTGAAAATCCCTACCATCTAAGGGTGGTTGGATGGGAGATCATGCTCATGTATGCTTTATATTGAAAATCATTTTAAACTTGAACATGATTGGGAGGATAGGTTATATGAGTTATACCTTGATTATTATTGTTGTTTCAATTGGTATCATTGGATTCATTCAAATGGTATCAATTTTAATTTTTATTGTATACTCATATATTTTCGTATATGTATGCTTGCATTTCAAAGAGTATCAATTTCGATTGGTATCTATTTTTCATACATATATATATATATATATATATATTTGTGTTTATGCTAAGCTTGAGTTTCAATTTTGTTTCAATTGATTAGTTTTCAATTGCTTTTCAATTGGTATCTGATTTCAAGCCTACACATTGTTTTAGTTGGTATTTCATAAAGGGGGAGAAAATTTATTTTTGTATTTCAATTAGTATTTGGTTTACCTTTTCCACTCCCTTGCTTTATGAATAGAAAATAATAATTTCAATTTGGTATCATATGTTTAAAAAGCATAATACTTTTAATTGGTATCAAATTTGTTTTATTGAGAAAATTCAAAATTTTGTTTAAAGGGAATATTCAAAAGTTTTGATTTGTATTGCATATATGTAAGGAGAGCTTAACATCTCTTCTACATATAGATTCATGATGAGTATATCTTGTATTGAAGAGCTTGACAACTTCTTCTTTATGTGGTACACGTGTGTAGGGGGAGCTTCACATCCCTCTTATGCATTGCATAGTGTACGTTATGTGAATTAGGGTTTGTCATTCCTCCTTCATGTAATGTATCTATGTAGGGAAGCTTCACATCTTCCTCTTCATGAATGTATATAGCATATACCATTTTATTGATCTATGTTTATTTTCAATTGGTATCAAAATGCTACCTTGACATATTTTTAATTGATATCTTAATTGATTGTCACCCCTATATTGTATTTTTTGTTTTAGACAAAAAGGGAGAGAACATTGTTTTTATTGTTTTTGACCCTTTTGTTGGTTCTTTGTTTCGAACAAAAAGGGGGAGAAAAATTTATTGTTTTGGTTTTTACCCCTTTGTTGATGATTGACAAAAAGGGGAGAAAGATTTTGAGTTTGAATTTATATATGCATATTTATGTGTTGCATATATTAAATTTAATTGTTATCTAGAGCATGTTTTGTTTTTGACAATTTCATTGGTATCTAGAGCATTTTATTGTTTATGCATATCTATGCATGTTTCATGTTTAATATTCATTGCATATTTATGTTTATTTGTTTATGCATGAGTTAAGGGGGAGCTTTTTTGAAGCTTAACTTTAATCCATGCATATATAACTCCATGAGTTTTGTCATCACCAAAAAGGGGAGATTGTTGGCCCGGAGGCCTTCCTCTCTACTTTTTGATGATGATTAACTCATGTAGTTATGTTTACTAATAATCTTGTGATTTTAGTTTCAGATCATTTAGTAAGATATTAGTTGGTGATTGCTTCAACAAGATGAGTTTGGAAGCCTTTCACTTGGTGATTCCCGAGCCCGAGCATCAAGATCATTCATAGCCATGCTCGTTGGATCACATTTGGGATCAAGTCGGCTTGAAGATGAAGATTATCAAGAAGACTTAGGTATCCTAGTTTTAGTTTAGTGTGTTTTAGATCCATGTGTAAAGCTTAGAATAGTTGATATGCTCAAGTGCACAATACACACACGTTTTATATTTGGATATTGGTTTTTCGGTTTTGGTTTAACCAATATTTGTTTTCATGAATAGTTGATCAAAACAAGTTTAATTTGTTTATGTATAGTAGTTTCATTCAATACATGCATGCTTAACTTTTAAACAAACTTATTTTGACTTTCCTATTCATGTATTGAAAAATCAAAGTTTGATAAAATACATGTTTTGGTTTTTGATAAAAATGATAAGACACAAAAATAGTTCAAATTGCTTGATATTTGAGTTGAAACTTTTATCACATGTTTATATATCAATGCAAAATGTTAAAACTATTTTTGAGGATTTTTATATATTTTATAAGATTTATTAAAATATTTTTAACATGTTTTTCTGACTCAGTTTCTGACCCAGATCAGTGGCTCACAGGCCAGGTCGGCCGACCGCACGGTCGACCGAACCAAGGGCCGGTCGACCGTGCGGTCGACCGACGTGCACAGAGCTGTGCACGTCTGGCAGCACAATGGGCCGGTCGACCAGTCGGTCGACCAGACCAGAGAGCATTGCTCTCTGTATCTGGGCGGTCGACCGGGCGGTCGACCGGAAGCCCCAACGGTCATAAATATGACCGTTGGCGGTCGACCGGCCGGTCGATCGCCAGCCTGTCAGGCTGACAGATCAGCCTAACGGCTAGTTTTCTTTTTGAGCTATAAATACCCCATCTCTTTAGGGTTTTTGATAAGATTTTCTAAAGCAAAAATTTTCCCATTCTCTGGTTTTAAAAATAAGTTTTCATAAGTGTTTAAAGAGCCAAAAGATCAATCTTATTTGTTTTAAGTGTTTTGTTTATTTCAAAGAAATTAGGGTTTTGGGAATTAGTTTTTTGATCTAAACTTCTATATCTATTTTGGTGTTTTCCCAAGAGAATTTCTTTGATCAAAACACTTATTTTTTCACACTTGAGCTTATCTTCTATCCTATTCTATTAGGATCTTGTTTTGTGGAAAAAGAGATTGTTTGAGGTTGTTGTAGCCTCCAAGTTGTAAACACCCTTACTTTTGTTGTATCCCTCTTTGGTAGAGGTTGATCGGGTGATTGGTTTGCTCCCTCTTTGGTAGAGGTTGAGATTGTGGTTTGTTCCCTCTTGTGAGAGGTGGAGTTGGGATTGTATCCCTTTTCAGTAGAGGTAATTGTGGTTATTTGGCTACGGGCCTACCCCTCGGTTGTGAGGCGGTGTTTGAGAGAGGAGTTCAGTACTCCCTTGTTGTAAAAATCCTTCTCGGTGGAGGTTCCCTCGGTGGGAGTCCTCGGTGGACAAGATAGTGGATTAGAAATCCTTCTCGGTGAAGGCGGAGACGTAGAGCTAGGGCCTCGAGCCTCGAAACATATCTTTGTGTTTGCGTTTGATCCATTGTCTCTTATCCCTCTCTCTTTATTTGTGTTGTGCATAACATTATTCATATTGCCATATCATTCATACTTGCTTGCATTTGTGCCTTGCATTAATTCACATTGCTATTTCATCCTTATATGCTTGGCTTGCTTGTGTGTGTGTCTCACTTTTACTTAACCACATGAGCTTCATATAGCACCTCAACCCTTATCTTAGGGAATCAAGAGGAGTTAGTCCAGAGCCCTTCACGGGAAATTCGGCTACACTTGTTGGTTGTATTAAGTGTGTTGCAAAATAGTTTTTAGCTTCCGCATTTAGTTTCTAAATTAGCATTTACACCTATTAACCCCCCTCTAGGTGTTTTTCAAAAATTCCCTATCAGGTAGATTGGCTGAGACACAATATCACTATCTTAATAATAAGTTCAAAATAAACCTATTAGTTACTGGGCCAAAAAACAAGTTTATTATTCAAAACTCTCTTTAAACTTGATTTTATGACTCCAAGCAAACTTCTCATCTTGATGAAGTCTTCATACTTGAGTGGCTTGGTGAAAATATTTGTAACTTGATCTTGAGACTTCGTATACTCTACTTGCACCTCCTTTCTTGCAATCTCTTATGTAGTGATAACACGTATCGATGTGTTTGCTTCGATAATGAAAACATGATTCTTTGCTAATGCTATAACTGACTAGTTGTCGACACAAATCTTAGCTGGCTCTTTTTGTGATAAATTCAATTCCTTCAACAAGTTTCGGAGCCAAATTTCATGGCAAACACATGATGTAGTTGCTACATACTCAGCTTCACAAGTGGAGAGGGTGATAATAGGTTGCTTATTTAACATCCAGGTGAAAGCAGTGTCTCTAATCAAGAACATGAAGCTACTGGTGCTCTTTCTATTATCCATATCTCCGGCCTAATCACTATCGCTATATCCTATGATATTGAAATCTGTAGACGATGAGTAAAACAAGCCAAAATTGATTGAACATTTGATATAGCGAAGAATTCTCTTAGCGGTCTTCAAGTGAGTGCTAGTTAGAGCTGTAGGGAGAGAGGAGATAGAGGAGTAGAGGAAGGTAGCACAGAGATTAGAAGTCAAAGAAGCAAGACGGTGCATTAGAGCAGGCCAGATTGCGCTCTCGGTCGGCCGCCCGGTCAACCGGCGAGCACGACGTGCACAAGGTTAGCCCGATCGACTGCTCGGTCGATCGTGGCAGAGAGCGGTCGACCGGCCCGGTCGACCGACTGACAAGCCTTAGCTCTCGGTTGGGCGCAGTCGACCGGCGCGGTCGACCGTGGCATGGGTCGGTCGACCGGCTTCTGCTGCATTTTGGGATTCAGATTCCTTTTCTGCATGGGATCGAATTCAATCTGGGTTTCCTTAAATCCAGGGACTCTGTGGCTATAAATAAGGGCTAGAGCCCTCATGTATTGTATCCCCAAGAATCTCCTCAAGTTTCCCTCTTGTATTAGTTTGTATTGATTGTTAAATCAATAAAATCTCTCTCTCCTTTACCCCGAGGACATAGGCACGTTGCCGAACCTCGTTAAATACTGTGTTTATTGCTTTCTCTGCTGTTCTCTGTTCTTATCGTGTTGAGTACGTCTCCGGCTGCATCAAGTCTCCGCCTAGTAGGTGGATTCCTCAGAGAGGATGTTGTCCCCTGCGCACAACAATTGGTATCAGAGCATCCCAGCTTCGTCGTGGGATCATCTGGTGATTCCAAGGGCATCAGTTGCTGTTTGGCGAATATCGTGTGTCGATCTCGAAGCGGCGTTGGGACTGTTTGTGGGATCGTGTGTCGATCTCAAAACAACGTGTAGATTGCTCGAGAAATCAATTCGAAGGAGTAGATAGTTTTGAAAACTCTTCGAGGGTTTCGCGTAGAGGTAAAGATCCTGTCTTTATCTAGTTTGTTTTATCTAACTCCGTTTGTTTTCGCATTGCTTTGAGGAATCAGTTGAGAAGATGGTTGGAGAAAGTACGTCGGTGAGATCCATGAATCCACTCCAAGGATTGATGTGGTGAAGTTCAATGGCACGAACAGCTTTGGTATGTGGAGGCGTGAGGTGATGGATGCGTTAACAGCATCAAATCTCAAAGACACACTATGGTTGGAGAAGAAGCACGCATCAACAACGGAAGAATATTGGGACAAGATAAACCGTTCGGCGTGTGGCTTGATCAGGTTTTGTTTGACAGAAGACATCATGTATCAGGTGTTGCATGAGACATCTGCGAGGCAGCTGTGGGAGATCTTGGAGAAGAAGTATCTGACGAAAAGCATAGAATCACGATTGCAGTTGAAGAGTAAGCTTTATGGTTTTCAGATGTAAAGAGGATGCTCCATCAATGAACACTTGAATCGCTACACGAGGCTTCTTACAGATCTAATTAATGTGAATGTGGAGATCAATAGAGAAGATAAGGTAGATTGGAGATGTTTACTGAATTCCCTTCCTAGGGAAGAGTATGAGACGTTTACTCTTACATTGATCAATGAAAAAAATTCCTTAACTACAGTGAGGTGTCTGCTGCTCTTGCGAGTTATGATGCTGTTTGGGTTCTCGAGTTGTGGCCGATTGGAACTTCACGTAGAGGTGGAGAGACTTCACGTAGAGGTGAAGTGTTGTGGCTAGTTAGACTTCACGTAGAGGTGAAGCGTTGTGATCTCGATGAACAGTTGAGCTTGCATAGGAGGGGTGTGCATTCAGTTTGTTTAAGCCGATGATGGTGTTCGGTGTCCTCTACTCAGACTTGGTTGGACCGTCAGCTGAAGACATGTAGACTAGATAGAGCTAGTCAGTTGGAGAGTCAGTGTTAGCTCATGATGAGTTCTTCGTGAGGTCATGTAGTTGCTGAGTTGGAGACACGTTCGGTGATTGGCATGTATGAAAGTTCTCCTAAGGTGAAGTGTAGGGAAGGCATGTGTGGTGCATCCCAGTTGATAGCTAAGCTACAGATTTCGCCAAGATCGTGTGTCAATTTCGCCAGGTGATAAACTGGAGTTCGTTGGAGATCGGCTCAGATTTAGAAAATCTTCTCCGAGGTAGAGAATTGTGGGAGAGAGGAGATAGAGGAGTAGAGGAAGTTAGCACAGAGATCGAAATCAAGGAGCGAGAAATGACGCATTTTGCGGGCCAGATTGTGCTCCCAGTCGACTGCGATGGAGGAGGCCGGTCGACCGCCCGTCGACCGGCATGCACGAAAGTGCACAGGAAGTAAGCGGTCGACCGCCCGGTCGACCGACTGAAATGGCCTAACTCTCGGTTGGGCCCGGTCGACCGGCATGGTTGACCGCAGCATGGGTCGATCGACCGGCCGGTCGACCGACAGGCGCGCTTGGACTTTCCTTTTAGGATTCGGATTCCTTTTCTGGATGGAATCAAATCCAATCTGGGTTTCCTCAAATCCAGGGACTCTGTGGCTATAAAAGAGAGGTTAGAGCCCTCATGTATTGTATCCCGATGTATCCCCAAGAATTCCCTCAAGTTTTCCTATTGTATTAGTTGTATTGATTGTTGAATCAATAAAATCTCTCTCTCTCTTGCCCCGAGGACGTAGGCACGTTGCCGAACCTCGTTAAATACTATGTTTATTGCTTTTCTCTATTGTTCTCTATTCTTATCGTGTTGGGTACGTCTCCGGCTGCATCAAGTCTCCGCCTGGCGGGCGGATTCCTCAGAGAGGTTGTTGTCCCCTGCGCACAACAGAAGCCTCCATGTAACTACTCACTAGTCCAACAACATAAAGAATACTAGGCCTAGTGCATGTTAAGTAACGTAGACTTTTAATCAAACTTTTAAAAATGATTGGATCTACTTTTTCTCCTTCATCATACTTCGATAGCTTGACTCCACATTCTAGCGGGTGTTTGTGGGCTTGTGTAACACCCCGAATTTTTAAACGCTGATTTAAAAATATAATCTCAAATTATTATGTTAATTGAATGTGTAATGAATTTTAACTTAATTTTGGGAATGTCTAGTGGCATATATGAATATGCCTATACCATGATTATTATGTGACTTGTATTTCAATAAGATGAAATACTAGTATTATACTTGTAATGCATGTATTTATCAAGAATATGCATAAATGGCAATTTTATGTATATTATATTTTAGTGGAGGGAGTAGGTTTGCATGAGAAGAAAGATCAATGGCCAAGATCTTCTTGATTTGGGGGAGTGACACTTGGATGGAAGGGAGGTGGCAAACTTGTAATACTTTGGGGGTTTGACTCTTGAAAGAGTCAAGAGACTTTTTATGTCTTCATCTTCATCCTTGAGAGGTTTCTTCATGGAGAAGAAACCCTAGAACCCAAATAAAAAAATCCCATCTTGATCTCAAGCACTCTATTTCTCTCCCTCTCTTTTCCTCTCTACTCTTTCTCTCCCTCTCTCCCCTTGGGCTCGGATCCGCGCGCGCGCAGGCCAAGGACGGCCGGCCAGGCCCGGCCGGGCGGGCGGCGGCCGGCTAGGCGGCCGGCCAAGCGGCGGTTGGGCGGCGGCGGCGGCTAGGGCGGCCGGAAGTTGGAATTCGTAGAAGGTGAGTGGGTTTCTCCTTGTTCTTCCTCAATTTTACCTTTTGGTGAAGCCCTAAATTTGGATCTATGGATTGAATGGAAGTTTTTTTCCTTGAGATTATACATGCAATATCCTTTGAAATTTCATTGCTTTTTAAGGTAGGAATTGGTAAAAATTTGATCTGGATGTATATTGAATTAATTCCACTATACAAAATTGATGGGTAAGGAGGTTGTATAATAAAATATGTCATGTAGAGATGGGGATTATACATTTTCAGATTTGGTGTAAGTCTTAAACCTAGAATTCTTAACCTCATATTTTAATTTAATGGTGATGAAGCTCTCATTGAGAGTTGTGGGACTAATGTTGGAGCAATTATGTTCTTCCTTAAATTGGAATAAAATGCTCCATAGAATCATCGGACTAATACATGATGAACTTGCTAGGTATTGCTAATTCTTATTTTAAAGTAGAACTTTTCTTGTGATTATGGAATAACTTGCTAGTGAGAAATTTTGTAGTTGCTAATTCTCATTTTTAAAATAGAACTTTTCTTGTGATTAAAGTATGTTTATCAAGAAACATACTCTCTTGTGTTATGTATGTGATCATGTCTTATGAAATATAGGGTTGGTATTAGTTATCTTTAAATAGGCAAGGTTAAGCCGAAAATTTGAATGTCATTATAGTAAAAGTTTGTGTATCGATCAAAGTATTATTAGAAGATAAGATAAATCTTAAAAGTCAAATTGGTATCATAAATCCGGGGATCGTTGTAAATTGGGGAGATCAAGTTAAAGATCTCTCCTAACCATTGGTGTATAATGAGCTTCTTGAAGTTCCTTACACTTGGGATGGTTGAGCATCTTGTCTTTCTTATGTGATAACCACTAAGGCAAATTAAAATTTAATCTTGACCATGTTAGTGAGATATAAAGAAAATCTTTACGATATAGGTTAAACTATGAAGTTGGAGGTGACTTAAAAAAGGGGTTTGTGATCAATCATGTAGTGATTGAACTATGAATGCGCTTATAAAAATTTCTCGTGATCAAAAAAAAAAAAAAAAAATCTAAATACCTAAGTTCATACCTTCCTCATGATCTAATTTAGATGAGGAAATAAGAGGAAAAGTGGAGAAATTGTGTAGTTCAAAGCACTTTGTAATAATAATACAAATCTGTTAAAGTCTGTCCAAATCTGAAATCAGAATCTTGGGGTTTCTTTCGTAAGGATATTTAATGAGAAATAGGTCATGTGATATACCGTTGGAAAGCTAATCGAGTCTACTTTCCAACTGCACTTACGATGTCCTAATCAAATGTCTGTGCTGGAAATTATCACTGGAACAGATAACTTGTCGAAAGTGCAAAGTTGCAGAATTTTAGATGTCTAAATGACTTTCTGTTTATTTCAACTGTTCGTGCGACTTAAGTGGGTCATATAATATATTGCTAGAAAGATCAGTAAATCTAAAGGTTAACGGAAATCCTCGTGTCTCATTCTAATATCAAAAGTAGTAGTTACGATAAATCATCTTCGATCGTTAGGGAGGTCAGATCCTAGGAAACGTATTTAGATAGGATCTATGGGAAAGCTATTGGAATATATATGTAGGCATATTGTGCTGAGTTAGAACTAAATACTGTTCTTCAGTAACACATGTTATGAACACAGGTGTGTCACACTCTTTTATTTAAATGCTGACCCCTTTAAAATAATATCTCATAACGAGGCTGCAGGTACACTCAGTGTGCGGGTGATTATCCTCAGACTCTGATTTCTTTAATTTTATCAAAAATAAGGAATTATTGCGTTATGGACTCCAAAAGATATTTTTCATCCTAATACATGATTTCTTCGGTGGCCTAGTAACTGGACTGTGAATAGAATATTTATTGGCACATAGTCGGTAGAAATCTCTGAAGCACCGAAAGTTAATGATAAGAATGATAGACCGATCAATTGTAATTCACTGATATGGTCAGGTTAACGGCCAACACTAAATTGTATGGACAATAGACTAATAGATGAGTGAACATGATTACTAATTGAAAGAAAAGATTTTCTTATTGTAATATTAAGGATTGGGAAGTTAGGGTGATGGGATTGACAATATCGAGTTCAGTACCGACAGGAATCCAATGAGTCTCAACTTACCCATCCATTTAGCCAGGATGTTTGTGCAAATAATACTTTTGCATACGGATAGTATGTGCCCATAAGGTAACCGAACTTGCGAGATACTTGAAATAAACACTTTCAGTTGTACGTGTTATATCTTCTCAATACTTATTGAATTCCCTTCTCTTTTGAATATAATGAATGTTTTGAAATCTCGTATATGAAGATTTGAAAGTGAGAAATATGGGTATGTGGCATATGTACATATGTACTATCTGGTCGTTATGCAAGTGTGAACCATGTGAACATGGTCGTTCCTCTGTTCAAATACATTTAGAGCATCACATAGAAAGCACCCATATTATATATCTTCACACATACACCATGTTACAAGAATAAAGGGATAGTAAGGCAGGCTCAGAACTGAACACAATCTTGTATAATAAGTGTTGCATTTAATGTAGAAGTTTGAAACATGGTGTACAAGGTCATTGGCATGTGTCACACTGAATAGAAATCATTATGATTGACATGTATATGATGGGCGTATATCACTTGATTTATGTGCTTAAAATACCTGGGTGACATGTTCTGATTAAGCAAATTGTGTGTATATTCCTATAAGCATACAGTCTAACGAATAAACATTAACTGAGAGTATGTTTGTTTTTATTTAAGAAATGGTATGCATGATGTATGAATCTTATGGAATGGGATGCACTGATATGGTGCTGTTATGTATGTACACATTGTGTTACGGAGGAAGGGACCCGTATGACACGGGCGGAGTGCGAAGACGGTGCTATATATATATCATGTTGGGAGGAAGGGACCCGTATGGCACGGGCGGAGTGCGAAGACGGTGCTATATGTCGTGTTGGGAGGAAGGGACCTGTATGGCACAGGCGGAGTGCGAAGACGGTGCTATGATATACATATAATTGTATCCTTACATATGATTGAGAATGAAAGGTTATGGTGATGCAAATGTGTGTGTGTGTGACACTAGGGGTATGTTGGATGTGTTATCATATATGACAATGAAACCATCAGAGTACAAATTTAGTTGATTGAAATGAGTACCATATATTGGGTGAAAGTGTGCATGTGAACCCGTTCATTACTTGAAGTGTGATGCGTTATTGCATTATGAGAAATATGATATGATTATATGTTATATAATTATGACTGGCGACGTAAGTGTTATTTGAATGCATAAGCTAGGTTTATGGCATAACTCTGGTGGTTGGTGTATTATTATATTGGGAGAAAGTGTGCATGTGAACCCGTTCATTACTTGAAGTGTGATGCGTTATTGCATTATGAGAAATATGATATGATTATATGTTATATAATTATGGCTGGCGACGTAAGTGTTATTTGAATGCATAAGATAGGTTTATGGCATAACTCTGGTGGTTGGTGTATTATTATATTGGGTGAAAGTGTGCATGTGAACCCGTTCATTACTTGAAGTGTGATGCGTTATTGCATTATGAGAAATATGATATGATTATATGTTATATAATTATGGCTGGCGACGTAAGTGTTATTGGAATGCATAAGCTAGGTTTATGGCATAACTCTGGTGGTTGGTGTATTATAGCGTGGAATACAAGACACGTGAGTAATACACACTATGTATACATAAGACGAGAAAGTTTATTTATGTAACTCATAGACGTTATCACACATAAAGATAAAAATCCAGGAAATAAATTGAGGAGTACGATCATAAGAGTCTGATCGTCCTCAGAAAGTTTAGAGACTGGAGTATTGATTATTAAACTATCGGATGCCTCCGATTCTTTGTTTTCTTACTGTTTCAAATTTCTCTTATTGCGTGAATGTTCATACTATCGTTGAGATATTATCTTTTCTTGAATTATTCTTACCTCACTCACTGAGCTGTCGAGCTCACCCTCCCACAGACTGATATATTGCAGGTTGCTTGGAGGCAGAGGTCAGGGCTATGCTGTGCAGGGTTCGTTCTGAATCAATCCAACTCCTGTATCTTTGGAACACTTGGGTTTGTGAATGATACATGTGGGTCTTGGGATAGACCATTAATCTTGTATATACATATATATGGAGAACCTTGTAGTAGTTTCATTTCAAATGGACATTCGAGATATCTTGTATTGGGTTGTAGTAATAAGAAGTGTATTTTTTCAACATGATGCCATGTGAAGTTGAAAGTTATCATTTCTGAGACTCTATGGATAAATAGAAAGAAACTCTAGAATTCATATTGATATGTTTCTTCATAAATAGGCGATGTC
The DNA here is from genome assembly GCA_038442645.1 of Agave tequilana. Lineage (NCBI taxonomy): Eukaryota > Viridiplantae > Streptophyta > Magnoliopsida > Asparagales > Asparagaceae > Agave > Agave tequilana. The sequence continues at coordinate 35,038 of JAVJIF010014098.1, read as the reverse complement.
AAGCCGAAACACTTTCAGGATTGTGTGGATGAATTGAAATTCAGTTATATGGTTGGATTGAGAATAAGTAGGCTGATGTTAGCCGAAATTATTATATTGTATTGGATATCATATCCGACCAGTAATTACAAAGGAGGTGCTGCTGAAATTTTTAAGATATTGGAAATGATTGTTATAATCGGACGGTGTAAGTAAATTGAGGTTTTATTATACTGGGACCGTTACAGTTGGTATCAGAGCGCAGGATATAGAATGAGGATAGATTTAGAATAGTTATGATAAGAAGAAGATCGGATTGGTATGATTGATATGCGTGGTTGTGTTATGCATGTATGTGAAAATGTTGTTTGATATGGTTGGTTGAAGGAGGGGTAGGAGTTCTTACGTGTATGATTAATCCCGAACCACGAGATATTTGATCACTGCCTTATGTTCGGATTATGGTACCCACATGTCATAATTCGGATGTGCTCTGCTAGGGTGTGGGCCCTCAGTATGAGCCGCCAGTGGTATGGGACACTGGAGTAAGGGAATGATAAAAATATCAAGTGAGTCAAGATTAATTTGGATCGTAAGTGCCATAGTATAGAATTGATCAAGAAATAATGAATCTTTAAGAGAATGTTTGAGAAAAATATTGTATCAATGGAAGATTTTGTGATATGCAAGAGAAATGCAAAGTTTATGCTTACTTTCTTCAAGTAGCAAGTTTCGAGGACGAAACTTTTGTAAGGAGGGTAGAATGTAACACCCCGAATTTTTAAACGCTGATTTAAAAATATAATCTCAAATTATTATGTTAATTGAATGTGTAATGAATTTTAAATTAATTTTGGGTATGTCTAGTGGCATATATGAATATGCCTATACCATGATTATTATGTGACTTGTATTTCAATAAGATGAAATACTAGTATTATACTTGTAATGCATGTATTTATCAAGAATATGCATAAATGGCAATTTTATGTATATTATATTTTAGTGGAGGGAGTAGGTTTGCATGAGAAGAAAGATCAATGGCCAAGATCTTCTTGATTTGGGGGAGTGACACTTGGATGGAAGGGAGGTGGCAAACTTGTAATACTTTGGGGGTTTGACTCTTGAAAGAGTCAAGAGACCTTTTATGTCTTCATCTTCATCCTTGAGAGGTTTCTTCATGGAGAAGAAACCCTAGAACCCAAATAAAAAAATCCCATCATGATCTCAAGCACTCTATTTCTCTCCCTCTCTTTTCCTCTCTACTCTTTCTCTCCCTCTCTCCCCTTGGGCTCGGATCCGCGCGCGCAGGCCAAGGACGGCCGGCCAGGCCGCGGCCGGGCGGGCGGCGGCCGGCTAGGCGGCCGGCCAAGCGGCGGTTGGGCGGCGGCGGCCGGCTAGGGCGGCCGGAAGTTGGAATTCGTAGAAGGTGAGTGGGTTTCTCCTTGTTCTTCCTCAATTTTACCTTTTGGTGAAGCCCTAAATTTGGATCTATGGATTGAATGGAAGTTTTTTTCCATGAGATTATACATGCAATATCCTTTGAAATTTCATTGCTTTTTAAGGTAGGAATTGGTAAAAATTTGATCTTGATGTATATTGAATTAATTCCACTATACAAAATTGATGGGTAAGGAGGTTGTATAATAAAATATGTCATGTAGAGATGGGGATTATACATTTTCAGATTTGGTGTAAGTCTTAAACCTAGAATTCTTAACCTCATATTTTAATTTAATGGTGATGAAGCTCTCATTGAGAGTTGTGGGACTAATGTTGGAGCAATTATGTTCTTCCTTAAATTGGAATAAAATGCTCCATAGAATCATCGGACTAATACATGATGAACTTGCTAGGTATTGCTAATTCTTATTTTAAAGTAGAACTTTTCTTGTGATTATGGAATAACTTGCTAGTGAGAAATTGTGTAGTTGCTAATTCTCATTTTTAAAATAGAACTTTTCTTGTGATTAAACTTTTCTTGGAATGCATAAGCTAGGTTTATGGCATAACTCTGGTGGTTGGTGTATTATAGCGTGGAATACAAGACACGTGAGTAATACACACTATGTATACATAAGACGAGAAAGTTTATTTATGTAACTCATAGACGTTATCACACATAAAGATAAAAATCCATGAAATAAATTGAGGAGTACGATCATAAGAGTCTGATCGTCCTCAGAAAGTTTAGAGACTGGAGTATTGATTATTAAACTATCGGATGCCTCCGATTCTTTGTTTTCTTACTGTTTCAAATTTCTCTTATTGCGTGAATGTTCATACTATCGTTGAGATATTATCTTTTCTTGAATTATTCTTACCTCACTCACTGAGCTGTCGAGCTCACCCTCCCACAGACTGATATATTGCAGGTTGCTTGGAGGCAGAGGTCAGGGCTATGCCGTGCAGGGTTCGTTCTGAATCAATCCAACTCCTGTATCTTTGGAACACTTGGGTTTGTGAATGATACATGTGGGTCTTGGGATAGACCATTAATCTTGTATATACATATATATGGAGAACATTGTAGTAGTTTCATTTCAAATGGACATTCGAGATATCTTGTATTGGGTTGTAGTAATAAGAAGTGTATTTTTTCAACATGATGCCATGTGAAGTTGAAAGTTATCATTTCTGAGACTCTATGGATAAATAGAAAGAAACTCTAGAATTCATATTGATATGTTTCTTCATAAGTAGGCGATGTCAAGCCGAAACACTTTCAGGATTGTGTGGATGAATTGAAATTCAGTTATATGGTTGAATTGAGAATAAGTAGGCTGATGTTAGCCGAAATTATTATATTGTATTGGATATCATATCCGACCAGTAATTACAAAGGAGGTGCTGCTGAAATTTTTAAGATATTGTAAATGATTGTTATAATCGGACGGTGTAAGTAAATTGAGGTTTTATTATACTGGGACCGTTACAGCTTGCAATTATCAGTGTTGAACTTCTTCAGCATGTCCCTAGATAGCCTTCTTGAGAGATGAAGACACCATATTCTTCTAGTTTTACTTCTACGCGAAGGTAGTAAGACATGAGCCCAATATCAGCCATTTCGAATTCTTTGATCATAGCTTCCTTAAACTCTTCAAACATGCTCAAATTTCTTCCTGTGAAGATTAAATCATCCACGTGCAAACACATGATCTAGACATCCCGTCCTCCCTTATTTATTGCACTTAAATCATCCACGTGCAAACACATGATCCCGACATCCCATCTTACTTATTTATAGCACTTAAAAGAGGATTCTAGACATACAATTAAATACTTTTCAATTATTATAGTCAATTCAACCATGTGCGCTCTAAAAATTTTTTTTCCCTGTAGAATATAAAATTCTCTTAAAAAAAAAGTTCTCTCTGAAATATAAAATTTTCTGGAAGGTAGATTGGAGACGCAACAACCACTCACTTAATAATATGCCAAAAATAAAACCTTAGTGAGCCCAAATTTAAGTTTATTATGGACCAACCATCAACCTATTCATAGTGACCACCAACCCCCGACGAATCATACAGACTCCAGAGTTGGTAAACGAACCAACTGCCGACCAAAAAAGATAGATAATTAACAATAAAATAATAATTAAAACAATATCAATATCATCATCAACATCTTCCTTCATTGACTTCCTTCATCCCTTTCCCTCAATTTTGTCCTCCCAGCGTCATGGCATCCTACTCTCCGTCCCTCTCTCCAGCAATCACAATTATCGTTGCAGTGCTCCTCCTCCCCATCAGCTGTCGCCGGACCACCGCCTGCTACACCTCCGTCTTCAGCTTCGGCGACTCCATTGCAGACACCGGAAATTTTGTGATCTCCGTCGGCGGTAAGCAGTGTCACATCGCCAATCCGCCCTACGGCGAGACCTTCTTCCACCGGCCCACGGGCCGGTACTGTGACGGCCGGATTATCCTGGACTTCGTTGGTTTGTTTCTCCACTTGTTCCGTCTCGCGATTTTCACGTTGATTGATATGATATGCATTTGTTACGAGAAATTGATTCAGCAAAGTGCGTTTTTGCAGCGGAGGCACTGGGAAAGCCTTTCCTGCCCCCGTTTCTCGGTGGTGGATCGGGTTTCGGGTCTGCAGGGGTGAACTTTGCGGTGGGAGGGGCGACGGCGCTTGACAACGGGTTCTTCAGTGAGAGGGGGATGGAGGTCACGTGGACGAACTACTCGTTGGGTGCGCAGATGGAATGGTTCAAGCAGTGGCTGCCGTCTCTCTGCGACTCTTATCCTGGTACGTCGACGAATCATTCTAGGAGAAAGGGAAAAAATAATAAAATAACAAAAAAACCCTAGATTTTCTGCAACTCTTATCCTGGTAAGTCACTCATTCTAGGCCAGTTATTTACTTCGGGCTGTTTGTTTCCCGGAGGGGAAAGGAATAGCGGTTGAAGTTCTCTGTGGTGTGTTTGATTTGAGAAAGCGAGGAAGAAGGGAGGGAAAAATATCAAAAAAAAAAAAAAAACTCAGATTCTCTCTCCTCTCACTTGTCACTCTCGTCTAGGTCAGCGAGCTTGTCCTGAGCTTCTCGTAAATTTTGAAAAGAAAAGATTCTTTTCCTCTTCTGTCAGACCGGTCACCGGCTGGAGAAAGAAGCTCTCTTAACAAATTTTTGTTTTGCTTGGCACACACTCCTCTGCATGTCAAACTCACCACCGTCACCATTTGGGCACCACCTCTTGTTTGGCGTTTTTAAGTCCGGGGCATCAAAGATTTTTTTAGTGCTCTCAACTTAATTTTAGAAGCATCAGTGGTTACAGATAAATAAGCCTCCACTTTTTTTAGCTCCCTGTGAAATAGAATATTCTCTTCTAAGATTCTAACTGTCCAATTTTTTGTTTTGTCAATAGTTTAGACTTCTCATTGTAGTAATTCAATCTTCTAGAGAAAAAGAAGGGGAAAAAGCCCGAAAAGATTCCATCCTTTTTCCCCCAACTCTATTGGCTATCCTCGATAAAAAGAAAATTGCAAGTATATCCAAAAATCTGCTGTTTTTTATTTTTTTGTCCTAAAAGAATATGATATTTTCTAATTCTCTAATTTTCTAAATCAGATAATGTGCTTATCTATAGTAAAAATCAGTTGGAATGTTCTAAAAAAAAACTTATAATTTTATTTATTATCATGATAATACTCTAGGTATGTATAACTCTAAAACAAATTGTTTCTGTAATTCTAAAAGACAAAAAAATTAGATTTTCTCTTTCATTTCATTTATGTTTCTCTCTCTTCCCCATCTCTCTCTCTCTCATTTGTTTCTCTTTTATGTGGAATTACTAAAACTAAATATCTCATTTGACTCATTCATCAAAATTGTTATCAATATTTTTAAATCATTAAAAATATTAATTAGCATATTATTTATAATACTATTGAAAATAAAAATTTCTACTTCTAAATAAAAAGTAGAAAAACTGATATAAAACATATTAGCTCTATCACAATAATTCCAAAATCACATATAACGTAACATTAAAATTTTGAAAAAGCTTAAATTAATATTATAATATTATCAACTATATTTACCAAATCTCTTTTTCGATAAGTGCATAATAAATATCAATTTATGATAATTTTTTATTTTGTGTTTTCAATGGAAGCCATAACATGCTTAAATTAGATAGGGATTAATTTAACACCAATTTTCTAATTGTTTTATGGTCTCATACAAATAAAAAAATTAATAATATTTTTACTAAGAAATTATTATTTTTACTACTAATTAGCAAAAAGATCTAATATTTTCTTATTAATTCTTTTCTTATATATTTTTTTCAAAGTGCATGAAACGTGCCCGATATACTATTTTGAAAAAAAAAGGAAAGAAGCAAAAAAAAAAAAAAAAACTTTAAACTTTATTTGGTTATATGTACCAAGAAGAAATATTATTATAGCAACAAATAAAATTTTAAGTTCGGGGAAACTGAGACTAAATCCTTTTAGAATATTCTCAACTAATATTTTTTATGGTACTGTAGATAAGCACATTATCTGAATTGGAAAGTTAGAGAGTTAGAAGATACTAGATTCTTTTAGGATATATTTAAAACATAAAAAATAAAGGAAATTTTTTGGATATACTTGTTATTTTCTCTCTACCAAGGATAACCGATAGATTTGAAAAAATGCATCTTTTCGGGGTTTTTTTCCTTACTTTTTTCTCTAGGCAATTGAATTCCTACAATGCTCTTTTTACTGTTATCAGAAGTTTAAACTATTTACAAAACTAACAGTGAATTAGGTAGGATTTAGATGAGAATATTCTATTTTATAGAGAGCTAAAAAAAATAAAGACTTATTTACTCTTTACGCCATTGGTGCTCCTAAAATTAAGTTTGCAAGAACTGCAGCTGTTGGCTTAAATAAAGGGCAATAAAGCCCTAACATAGGCAGATTAAACTGATGACAAAGTTGCAGATTTTCTTTTGTAATGGAAACGAATAAAGGTGTGTGTGATCAAATTAGGAGGGTATTGGTTGATACCGTGAGTCATACTTATCAAACAATAGGGAGCGGATTTTCCTCTCCCCAAATAATGATGAAGGCACCACAAAAATTATTACAAGTGTGTCATTATTTTTTTTACAATTTCACCTTGGTGAAGATCCAAAACGCCCCTTTCTTCTTCTTCCTCCTTCCTCCCCTTCCTCCCCTCCTCCCCTTCCTCAGCCTTCCCCGCTCCCTCTCCCCTCCCCCTCTCCCCCTTCCCCCGATCTTCCCACCGGCCTCCCCCTCCCCCCGATTCGCCCCCGCCCCCCATCCCCCCAGCCTCCCCCCCGATCTCCTCCCCCCATCGATCTGCCCCCGAGAGCTGTTCGATCGGATCCGGCTGAACAGACTCTGGTATGTTCTACCAGATCCGACTGAACAGTTAGGGAGATGGGGGAGTGGGGAGGAGATTGGGTAGGGAGGGGGTTGGGGGAGGGCGGGCGGAGGGGGTTGGGGCCGGCGGGGCGAGGGGGGTTGGGGGAGGGCGGGCGGCGGGGAGGAGAAGGAGGGGAGGCCGAGGAGAGGAACGGGAGGGGGGAGGGGGAGGCCACGAAGGGGGAGGATGGGAGGAGGAGGGGAAAAAGGAGGAGGAGGAAGAAGAAAGGGGGAGGAGGAGGGGGAGGGAGGGGGGGGGGAATGGGTTCGCAGGGAAGGGAGGGGGGAGGCTGAGGGAGGAGGTGGTCGTCCGCGAGGGGGGAGGCTGGGGGTCGCCAGAATTGGAGGGAGAGGAAGAGGAGAAAAAGAGAGGGGGGGGGTTTGATCATTTTTTTATTTTGAGTATGATGCCTTAATGCTGGGGTGCCTCATCATTCTTTGGGATGGAAATATCCGCTCCCCAAACAATATGATAATATTTTTTCTATGTGTGTTAGGAAACAGAAACTGATATAATACCGTCATATCTGATTTAAACACTTTCTTTAATGAACATTCCTAGATCATTATATATAATTATTTCATAAAATAAAAATGCATAATTTGTTGATTGTACTTGCATGGAATGTCTTATATATATATATGTTTATATATATATACACACACATGCACTTGTGTCCTTTCAAAAGGATTTGAGCCCAAATCCTTTCAACTCAAATACAACCCTCCGACATTCGAATACAAGATCCACTTTGTTGAAGTTGATTTATATTATTTCAGGTATTTATAAACTAAAAATCAAGTGTTTCGAATATTTTTCGCTCATCCATCAAGCGGCGCAAAATGGAAAGTAGTGAGTTGGTTAGATCTATGTCTTTAGATATATAAATTCTCGATCTGGTCATTCAATTATGATCTAAACATTTAAAAACCCCTACAAATCAATTTTTATTAGGCTTCAAATGTTTTACACCATTGAACTAATCAACTCACCATTTAGGTCTTCTGTTTTTCTCCTATTTGATGCATGTGCAAAAAGTATTTAAAACACTTGATTTTTAGTTTATAGATAGTTGAAATAATATAGATCAATTTTAACGGAGTGGATCTTGTATTCGAATGTTTAAGGTTTATATTTGAGTTGAAAGGATTCAGGCTCAAATCTTTTTGAAAGGATACAAGTCTCTCTATGTGTGTGTATGTGTGTGTAGAAAGAGAGAGGGATAAACTTGTGTAGTTCTGGAAGGATTCGAGTCCGAATCTTTCCCACTCAAATACCAACATCCGATATTTAAATACAAGATCTACTACGTTGAAGTTAATCTATATTATTTAAAGTAACTAAAAATAAAACATTAAGTATTTTGAATACTTTTTGCCTATCTATCAAGCAGCACAAAGTGGACGACCGAAAGTGATGAGTTGGTTAGATCTATATTTTTAGACATATAAATTCTGGATCCAGCCATCGATCATGATCTAAATATTTAAAACCCTCACAAACTAATTTTTATTAGGTTTCAAACGTTTTACCCCGTTAAACTAACCAACTCACTATTTAGGACGTCCGTATTTTTCCTATTTGATGCATAGGCAAAAAATATTTAAAATACTTGATTTTTGGTTTATAGATACTTGAAATAATATAGATCAATTTCAACGGATCTTGTATTTAGATGATGTATGTTTGTAATTGAGTGAGAAGGATTCAGGCTCGAATCCTTCCGGAACTACACAAGATCTACTCCGTTGAAGTTGATATATATTATTTTCAGTATCTATAAACTAAAAATCAAGTATTTTGAATACTTTTGGAAAAAAAATGGATAACCTAAATAGTGAGTTGGTTAGTTTAAAAGTGTAAAACATTTGAAACCTAACAAAAATTAGTTTGTAGGGTTTTTAAATATTTAGATCATAATCAAATGACCGGATCGAGAATTTGTATGTCTTGTAACTCAGATCTGAGCATACAAACTCTATTAGAAAATAAACAGTAACTAACGTCCGGGGTTGTCCTAGCTTAAAAGATTTGAAATATCGAAATGAAAACTTAAACATTTGGAAGGTGAAATTGAATTAGCAAAGGTTTCAACTCTTGATATGGAAAAAATCAAAATAAAATTTAACTAAATCTATCAAAATAAAATTGAACCCAAAAGGAATCGATAAAAGGTCAGGATGACAAAGGAGAGGTGTGGCGGGTCCTAAAATATTTTAGTACTGAAAGACAATACAAGTGTGATCTGTTTTAAATTTACGATGGTACCTATTTTAAGGCTTTATAGCTGAAAAAGAAAGCAACTAATCAGGTCTTGATTCCCTTATCATGTCTCCTCGAGCTTTTTCATTATATCATTATATGTTGCTATGAAAAAATCTTCCTTTTTGTGTCAACAGATTGTAACGATGTCTTGAGCAAATCACTTTTCCTTGTGGGAGAGATCGGAGGGAATGACTACAATCACCCGTTCTTCCAAGGACGGACCCTAGATGAGATACGAACATTTGTTCCAAATATCATTCAGGCAATTAGTTCGGCCATTGAGGTGAGCTCCCTCTAGCTAGCATTTGTTCTTCTAAGATCCATTCAATTATTGGAGATGATCCGAGTCGAGAATGCTAACCATGGCCTTACTGTGCCAATTCTGTTTTAATCCTCTGATTCTCTCTCACGATCTGATCTCTAGGAATTGATTGAACTTGGAGCAAGGACATTATTGGTTCCAGGAAACTTCCCAATTGGATGTGTCCCGGTATATCTTACAATTTTTCATGGCTCACCGAGGGAAGAATACGACCAGCATACTGGATGCATCAATTGGTTGAATGAGTTTGCGGAGTACCACAACAGCAAGCTCCTAGAGGAGCTGGATCAGATTCGCCTGCGTCACCCCTATGCCACCATCATCTATGCTGACTATTACAATGCCACTTTGAGCATCTTCCGCTCTCCCAACCATTTCGGTGAGTTATAACTCAATGTTCTTGTTTGCAGAGTCTCGAGCTTTTCTTTGCCTACTGATGGAGTTGATCGAATGAGGTTTGCGAATGATTACAGGATTTGGTTCTGCCCTTTGGTCGCGTGCTGTGGAGGTGACGGCCCTTACAACGTCAATTCATCTGCAATGTGTGGGACTGAGACGGCGAGGGTGTGCTCTGATCCTTCAAGATACATCAGCTGGGATGGGATACACTTCACAGAAGCTGCTTACAAGATCATTACTGCTGGCTTGATGAGTGGTTCTTTCACAGTCCCTCCTATCAATCATATATGTCCAGATTTAGAACGCGGAATGAATCAGGCTGACCATATACTGTAGACAGTGTTGTAGTCTTACGAATGGCTAGTGGCTCTGTATGATGCTAATGGAAGCAAAGGGTAGGAAACAGTTCACACATGACTCACCTATGTAAACTCTTACATTTATAAAAAAATAAAGAGAATTGATGCCCAGCAAGATGCATAACTCTAGGTAAGGAAGATTGAAGAAACAGAGTTGCAAATCTCACTTCTCCTTGTGAGAGTACAAGAGATGATGATGATGTCTACCCACCTCTTTTCCCATTTTTTTATTTTAATCTTTTTTAATGTGAAAGGGACTACTCTTATTCACACACGACTTTACAAAAGAAAATATTTTGAAGAAGAATTCTATTTACAAAATAAACAATGAAGGACTAGTACATATTAAATACAATAATATAGAACCATGAGTTGTTCTACCAGAACTCTATACGTTTTGAAATATTATAATTAATTAATCTATTATATCTAACGTCTTCATGAGTTTGGTGGTATGATATCAAGAGATAGCATTGCTAAAGGTACTTAATTAAAGTCCTAAAAATAATTTTGAATTGCCAATGCCAAACTGCAAAATTATTTATAACAACTACTAAATTTTTTATGCAAACACTTGGTTATTTATGCTGATCCCAAATTTCAATGCCGAACTACTAAAATGTAAAACAAACACAATAGAAGTTATAGACCAAAGCAAGCAAAATTTGACTAAACTGATCAATAAAAATATAAAAAAGAGATGAACTTGAAACTAAACCGAAAATCTTAGTCAAACTCAGATTTTAATGAGAGGGCATAGGTGTCATTTTATAAGTGATTTTAACGGTGCTTAGGAAGTTAATGGTGAAAATAAAAATTTTGGACGTTTAGGAAATTAAGTGCAAAAAGAAATTTTCATAATAGCATCGTGATATTTGCGAATTTCATGATAGTACCGCCGAGAAAAATCAAAGTAGCTTCTTGAAAATTAATTACTGATTTATTTAAAACTTATATATAAAATAGCATATTTACCCTTAAGTTTTTAAAGTTTTACATATTTCTCTCTGTGATTTGAATATTTTCTTAGATATCTTTGTATTTTTTAAGTATTTTATACCTGTGCACCTCTATCAAGTTAGAGTTAATAGACGTCACAAAGGATGATTAAAAGACACTAATACCCTTACTAACATGTCAGCTAATATATATGCACTATTTTCACACAAAAATAAAAAATAAAAAATAAATTGCTGATAGTGGGGAACCAATCTCTGAGAATTTTCCAGTGTTAAATATTATTGATGAACATCCTTCTTGATGGAAAGAATACCAAATGATTTTGAAGTATAAGAAAAAAATCTCAAATTTTGAATCAAGTAATTCAACATATTCAAATTGAGGATAAGGCTCATAAAAGGGACTCACGTGATAATGAAGAAAAGACCAATAAATTCACAATGTTGAAAAATCCAATATGTAATTCTTCTCTCTTAATGGAAACTCTAATCTTGAAAAAAAAAGTTTTCTAAATCCAAGAAGAAATTAAAAAGAAAGATGAAAAGAAAAAAGTTCTTGCTATGTTTGTGGAAAGACAAATCATTTTACTTGTAGCTGCCCATTGCAAGGGTCAAAATTTTTAAAGTAAAGTCAATGTTCTTATAAATAATATAGTTGTCATGATTACGAATGGTGAATATAGATGAAGGCTTGTGGATTGACTCACTATGAAGCCATAAAAAGAGATAGATCCGTATTCATAGGAGTTTCATCTACAAGTTTAGTAGTTGGCAAAGCAACTGTTCAACTCCCTTTCTTCTTGTTTATCATATTCTTGGGCTTCATAGTGAAATTAGATGATAATGGCTTTATTGTTGCATTTGATTCCCACAAAGTTATTATTTCGAAAAGGGGATCCTATGGGAAAGTATATGCTAAGAACAATATGTATCTTCTTAGTAAATAATAAATCTAATGCTTGTACTTATATTGTTTATGTTGATATTATTGTTTGGCATTATAGATTACCGCCATATAAAAATAGGCATATTGGATAGAATAAAAAATATTGATTTGCTTCTAAGCATTTATTCTAGTTTATCTACATTGAATTATGTTATGCGCAAGTAAAATTATGCAAAGCATCTTTTAAATCTATTCATAGAACTAAATTTTGTTCGAATTGATTCATACTGATAGTTATGATAATAAAGACAATTTAACTAGAGGAGGAAAATGTTATTTTATAATCTTTATTGACGATTTTTCAAAATATCCTTATATTATTAGCTTAGAACAAAAGGTGAGGCTTTTTGAAATTTTAAAGTTTTTTGAAGGGAGAAGTAGAGAAGCAATTTAGCACTAAACTTAAACGAGTTTAACAAATTTTGTGAAACTCATGGAATTGTTAGAGAAGTAAAAACCCTCACTTTTCAAAACAAAATGGTGTGGTCGAAAGAAAATAATTTTAATAATTTTAATGATGATGCTCATAATAGTCATGTTATTGCAAATAATGATTCATATTATTTTCTAATACTTTTTTTTCAAGTGCCAAATTATTTGTCTAATACTTCTTCTCAAGTTCCTAATAATAATGTCGAACCAATTAAGAAGAAATAAAGACAAAGAATTAAAAAGGATTTTTGGCTCGATATGTTTACTTATTTATTTTAAGACAACCCTTAAAATTTTAGTGAGGTTATGTCTTTACCTGATTCACATCTATAGAAGAAAGCTATGGATGATGAGATTAAATTAATTCATGATAATAAGACATAAATCTTTACTACTTTACCACTCAATATTAAGACCATTAGTTGTAAGCTTACTAAGAAATACAAAACTGATGGGAACATCATAAATATAAAGATAGATTGTTGCAAATTTTACTCAAAAACATGGTCGATTATTTCAAAACTTTTTCATCTATTACTAGAATTACATCTATTAAAACTATGTTTAAAAACAACTTTTTTTTAAATGGTGAATTAGAAGAAGAAGAAGAAGTATATGTCGAGCAACTTGAGGCTATTTTGTAAAACGACAAGATAATAAAGTATGTAACTAAAATAAGTCTTTATACGGTTTGAAATAAGCCCTAGCAAATGATTTAAGAAATTTAGTCAAGCTCTCAAAAGTTTTGGTTTCAAGAGTGGCAAAGTAGAAAGTTGCGTTTCCAGTATATATTCTTATAAAGTTGTTGTTACTTTTTATGTTGATTTATTGTTTTTTGGCTCTAATACTAATTGCATAAATGAAACTAATAGATTTTTAACTCAAGTCTTTGGGATTAAAGATCTTGCTGAAGTGGACGTGATTTTGAGTATAAAAGTTATTAAAAGATATTGGTGCTATCATTTTGACCCAGTCACATTATATTGAAAAATTATTCAGAAAATATAAGTAATTTGATTGTAAGCCTAGTGTAACTCCTATTTATATAATTTATCACCAAATGAGGGTGAACCTGTGAGACAAGAGGAATATGCTAGTATTGTTGGTAGTGTAATGCATCTTATGAATTTTATTAGACTTGACATTGCATATGCAGTAGGCTAATTATGTAAATATACTAATAAGCCTAATAGTAATCAATAGAAAGAGCATATTCGATTAATGAGATATCTGAAATATACTTTCGATTATGGCTTACATTATAAATTCATTTCACATGTTTTAGAATCTTAAAGTGTTGCTAAATAAGCCACTAATAAAGTAGATTCTAATTAAATCTGCTAGTGTGGTTGTTTACTTTGGGTGGCGCATTACTTCTTGGGCTTAAAAAAAACACATTGCATTATCTGAATGAATATATTGCTTTGTCTGAAGCTAGTAAAATAACTAAATAGCTGAGACATTTCTTATTAACTATTCTTTTTATTGAAATGCCTAATAAAAGGATTAGGTTATATTGTGATAATCAAGTTACTATACATATGAAGGACTTGGGGTACCATCCCAAAAGACTAGCCTTTTAGGTGGAGTTACCAAATCTTTATATACCCAGGACTATCCCCACGTCTAGTCGATGTGGTTATGTACTCAAGACTATTTATTCGACCCAAATCCCAACAACCCCCTCGAACAAAGAGTCTCCCCTGCAACATCATATGCTCCAATCGAGATCCAACTCTTTATTGCTCCCCTGCAATCTCAACTATCTTCACACTGGAAGATCACTAGCCGATGTGGTTATGTACTCAAGACTATTTATTCGACCCAAATCCCAACAACCCCCTCGAACAAAGAGTCTCCCCTGCAACCTCAACTATCTTCACACCGGAAGATCAAATGCTCCAATTGAGATCCAACTCTTCACTGCTCCCCTGCAACCTCAACTATCTTCACACTAGAAGATCAAATGCTCCAATCGAGATCAACTCGATTGGATCTCTTCACTGCGAGGGAGCCGCGCGCCTTATGTGAAGTACCAACTGCAGTTGATCACTCCTCTACACCGCATGACAGACCGCGTGACATGCGTGTGCCCATTGGAAAGGAGCACCACTATCAAATTTCTCGAGAGCCCAACATTAGCTTCACAGGGGCCTATTGCGCCTTTTTGCGCCAGTGGGGTGGGCCAAGCCCATTGCGCCTTTGCGCCATTGGGGGATCTACATCGTCGAATATCACTCACACACACGATTATCTACACCGCATGACAGACCGCGTGACATGCGTGCGCCCATTGTAAAGGAGCACCACTGTCAAATTTCTCGAGAGTCCAACATTAGCTTCACAGGGGCCTATTGCGCCTTTTTGTGCCAGTGGGGTGGGCCAAGCCCATTGCGCCATTGGGGGATCTACATCGTCGAATATCACTCACACACACGATTAAGTTCGGGACATGACTCTGATACCACTTGAAGGATTTGGGGCACCATTCCAAAAGATTAGCCTTTAGGTGGAGTTGCTTAAATCCTTATATATCCAAGATAATCTCCACGTCTAGACGATGTGGGACTATTTGTCCGACATATATCTAAAAATAAATGTCTTACTGGTCCTAGTAGACATATTATTATAATTTTGTAAGAAAGTTTAAAAAGGAAGGTAATTATGTAAGAATGCTATACATTTATCTTAAAACAAATGTCTTAGATATAATTATGTAAAAAAGCGATAGGTAAAATTTCGTTGAAATATTACCAACTGAACAAATGTTAGCAAATCCTCTAGCTAAACCATCATCTGGTCAGAGGATATTTAAAACCTGTAGAGGTATGAGACTCTGAATAATTTAAGAGATACTTTTCAATGAAGGCACTAAATATCCATGAAATATAACGGGGAGGTTATATTTCAAAGAGCATACGTCCAAAAGAGTGGGAATGAGCTCATATTTTAATTAAAGTTTCTTATTTGGTTAATGCTCTTAAATACCGAAAAAAAGTGAGCATAACTCTTACCAAACCATGAAGAGTGAAATGAGATTGTGAACACTTAAAGGGTTACCTTTGCAAGTAAAGAGAAAAGGGTCACTTCTTAAAGGGTTAACGGTAAGACCTTTGTGTCATAATGTGCTGTTTTAGAGAATCAAAGTACTCACATATAGTGTGAATATTGATTCATGTATGTTTATATTTGAGAGTAATATTCTCTTATGTTTAAAATATTTGAATCATATTCAGTATAAGGCTCAAGGCAAAATCCACCTATATGTATACATTGCATAGTATTCAGATTTTATTTTTGTTTCTTCTTTTCTGTTGTTTATATTTTATTTTTATTATTAGAAAATAAGTGGGGAAACAGTATAGTATTTTTGAATAATAAAATATAAGGATTATCTTATATGTGACATTTATAAGATATGATAATGTATAGTGTTGAAAGAAGTGAGAAGCATGCAAGAATGAATGCTGGCAGCAGTTTCTTGGCTTATTTTCTAAATAACCTATTAAACCTTTATTATTTTTCAGAAAACCCTATTGAACTTTAGAAATCCCAAATACCCGCTTAAACAATTTATGTATCATGTTAGTCATGTAATGTTGTGAACAGTCGCCGTGAAATATTATCTAGTTACTCCTACCCTCACATTAGTTAACGAAATCCGTTTTAAGTTTTTTACCCCCATAAAACCCCTCTCATTCCTCGACCTACCCAACCCACCACTCTCCTTCCTCCGAAACTAAACCTAACTCAAAATTGGGTAGAACCTTTTGTCATAGTCGTCAGTGGCCAACGTGATTCGCGATCATTGTTGTCATCGTCGTCGTTTGTCACGTCGTCAGTCCTTGAAGCTTATCGGTCTCTCACACAGCTGCTTGGATGTATTTGCTGCATGGATATATTTGCTTGGTTGAATGACTTGTTCATTCAATTACTCATATATCTTAATTGATAATTCCTTGCTGGGGCTTAAAAACCCTTCCTAATCAACAGTTATCTTATTATTGACAAGCAGAGTTTGAAGGAATGGAGCTTGAAGAGATAATAGCTTCTTCCTCAATTGATTAAAATTAAAATTCCCAAGAAGAAAAAAAATTAAACACTCACTTCTCATTTCTTAGATGCTTATTCCCCTCCACCTCCCTCCATTTATCCTTGCCCTTTCCCCTGTACCTACTGAAAAATCCCACAAAAAACTAGGCGGCCGTACATCATCCTCCTCCCTCTCATCTCCGCCACCTCCTCCGCCTGTGACTTCTCCACCCTTCTCCGCCTCAAATCCTCCCCTCAGCCTCGGCGGCTCCGGTGTCTCCAACTGGGACCCCCAGTCCCCGACCCTCATGAGAAGGTAAAGAATGAGGAGGCCGGATGGGTAAATACAATTAGAGAAACGACCAATTGAAACTCAAATACTAAAAACACTACTTCTCCGTGCTTGAAATTGATATGTCTAACATGCATATAAATTAAAAGGCGATGAGATGAGTTCAGCTGTACCCTATAGGAGGTAAATGAAAGAGGGAGGTGGGTGTGTGAGGAGTATAGAGTTTTCAACTTAAGACAAGTAAACACATGCTAGATACGTGATAACTAAGATAATTTTGTCATAAAATATGCACGTGAACGATACATAACCATCAACAAATGGCTAGTTAACGGAGGGGGTTTGTTGAAATTCTTTTAGATAGTTTAAAGGGATATTTTGGGATCTCCAAAATTCAGTGAGATTTTCTTAAAAAGCAGTAAAGTTTAATGGGGTATTTAAAAACTAAGCCCAATTTCTTTGTTTACTTTGAAATTTGAATTTCAAGTTAGCAACCAACCCAACAACAAAATTCCAACGTCTTTTTTAACTGAAGTGGACAAGTGATCGGCAATGATTGCTGCCAATGGGCATGATGGTTGCTGCCAACAATTGATAACTGTTTGAACAAATCCTTCATTACAAGCCTGTAAATAGATCACTTGCTATTGGTGTTTTCGCATCAATTCTTCTTTCTTCTTCTCTTCTCTTTCTTTATATTGTTTAAGTGTAAAATCTTCTTCTGAATACAGAGTACTTGATTTGCAAGGTCGTAAGAGATTGCGACTTTTATTGGTCTTGTCAAATACGTTGGGCATTCTATCCTAGAGGTAGGATTTCCACTGAGTTGATCTGCAATGGTGGAGAAATCACTGTCTTAAAGATAGTACTTTTATACGCCTTGCCTAATAATATATATTTATATTAACTTATTTTTCTAACTATAATCTTAATTATATTACGTAACACTTAATTTTTCTAACAATTGTGATATTTGCGAAGTTTGTGATAGTATAATGAAAAAATCATGGTAGCTTTGTGAAAATCAACTACTAACTTATTTAAAACTTATATATATAATAGCATATTTATCGTTAAGTTGTTAAAGTTTTACATATTTCTCCTTGTGATTTGAATATTTTCTTACATATCTTTGTATTTTTGAAGTATTTTACATCTGTGCCCCTTTGTCAAGTTAGAGTTAATAGACGTTGCAAAGGATGATTAAAGGACGCTAATCCCCTTACTAATATGTTAGCTACTACATATGCACTATTTTCACACACAAAATAAAAAAGAACTAAGAAAAGACCTGAAAGGCCCTACTTCCTAGTTGAGGGGTGAATGGGTTCCTTGAACTTCTTTCAAGCCACAACCATCATGTGCGTATCAAAGTCTCCATCTTCATCGAAGGGGCTGTTTAAATGTCATAAAGAGAGGGATGAGAGATTGAAGAGAGTTCCTCTTCCATCCTCTGATGTTTGGATTGGGGTGGAAGAGGCCCCCTTCCTCCATCTCATCAGCGTTGAGCTGGAGGAAGTGAGCTTGGGGATCAACACAATTTAATCTTTTTTAATCTTCTTCCTTTTGTCTTATTGACAGAGAGAAATATCCCTCAGCTCTCATCACCACCTTTCCCTTCAACTTCCTCATGCCACCGCACGCGTTGTCACGTCCTTGTTGTTCGGATTTGTTTCCCTTACATCCCCATTGCTCTGATCTATTTGTCGCTGTCTCTGTTGCTCTGATCTCTTCGCTAAGCTCGCTCTTGGGCCCCGGTCACCTCTCGCAGGGCGATCGTTGGTTCGATTAGGTCCATGTTGCTCGGATCCCCTCGCCTGGCTTCTTCTCGCCTTGCTTCTTCTGGGCCCCAATCTGATCGCTGTGGTGAAGAGGATATTCGATCCTATCCCTGCTACTCTAATTTCTTTGACTACAACCCTCTGTGCCCCGATCAGCTCTCGGCGATTGGAGGGTGGTCTGCTTTGGCCTATGTTGGTTATGTGGGAGAGAGGAGATAGAGGAGTAGAATAAGTTAGCACAGAGATCAGAAATCAAAGGAGCGAGAAACGGCGCATGGAGCAGGCCAGAAGTGCTCCCGGTCGACCGCCCGGTCGACCAGTAGAGGAGGCCGGTCGACCACCTGGTCGACCGGCGTGCACGAGCGTGCACAGGAAGGAGCGGTCGACCGACCCGGTCGACCGACTGACAAGGGCTCGCTCTCGGTTGGGTGCGGTCGACCGGGCCGGTCGACCGTGGCATGGGTCGGTCGACCGGCCGGTCAACCGACAGGCGCGTTTGAACTTTCCTTTTAGGATTCGGATTCCTTTTCTGGATGGGATCGAATCCAACCTGGGTTTCCATAAATACAGGGATTCTGTGGCTATAAATAGAGGCAAAAGCCCTCATGTATTGTATCCCAAGAAATATCTCCAAGAATTCTTCAAGTTCCCCTCTTGTATTAGTTGTATTGATTATTGAATCAATAAAATCTCTCTCCCTTGCCCCGAGGACGTAGGCACATTGCCGAACCTCGTTAAATATGTGTGTTGATTGCTTTTCTCTATTGGTTGCTATTCCTATTGTGTTGTTGTTTCTCCGGCTGCATCGAGTCTCCGCCAAGTGGGCGGATTCCTCAAGGGTGGTTATTTTGTTTCCTAACTGTTGCGCACAACAAGAGGTATCAGAGCTTCCCAGGTTCGACGTGGGATCATCGGTTAATTCAAGGGCATCAGTTGTTGTTTGGCAGAGATCGTGTGTCGATCTCGGAGCGGCGTGGGACTGTTTGTGAGATCGTGTGTCGATCTCAAAACAGTGTGTACATTGCTTGAGGAATCAATTTGGTGGAGTAGATTGCTTCGGAAACTCTTCGAGGGTTTCGCGTGAAGGTAAAGATCCTGTCTTTATCTATTTGTTTTATCTAACTCTGTTTGTTTCCGCATTGGTTTGAGGAATCAGTTGAGAAGATGGCTGGAGAAAGTACATCGTGAGATCCATGAATCCACATCTAAGGATTGATGTGGTGACGTTCAACGGCACGAACAGCTTTGGTATATGAAGGTGTGAGGTTATAGATGCGCTGACGGCATCAAACCTCGAAGACACTCTACGGTTGGAGAAGAAGCGCCATCAACGACGGAAGAAGATTGGGACAAGATGAATCGTTCGGCGTGTGGCTTGATCAAGTATTGTCTGACACAAGACATCAAGTATCAGGTGTTACATGAGACATCTGCAAGGCAGCTATGGGAGATCTTGGAGAGGGAGTATCTGACGAAGAGCATAGAATCGCGATTGCAGTTGAAGAGTAAGCTATATGGGTTTCAGATGCAAAGAGGATGCTCCGTCAATGAACACTTGAACCGCTACGCGAAGCGTCTTACAGATCTAGTTAATGTGGATGTGGAGACTCGTGAAGAGGATAAGGCGGTAATTCTTTTAATCTCTCTTCCTAGGGAAGAGTATGAGGCCTTTACTCTTACTTTTCTAAATGAAAGACAATCCCTTAACTACGATAAGGTATCTGCTGCACTTGTGAGTTATAAAGTAAGGAGACAGGACCGACTGTCTTCTTCGGAAAGCACAACAGCAGAGGCATTGGAGGTAAGAGGCAGAAGTTCCAATAGGAAGGGAAGAGACGATCGGGAGAGATCAAAGTCCAGATCAGGCTTCAGAAATCTGAAGAAGAATCAGTGTGGCTTGTGCAAGGAACTAGGATACTGGAAAGCTGAATGCCTGAAGGCCAAAGGTAAGAAGGTGGAGTTTAAGACTGAGGCAAATCTTACAAAGGTGGTCAGTACTCAAGGCAGTACCTCACAGACAGATCGATCAGACTCGGACTCATCGGTATTCTCTCTTCCTGTTACTCCCCCTTCTGTTTGTAACTCAGATAATGCTGAGTGGATCTTGGATACTGGAGCCACCTATCATGTGTGTCCGAATAGGGCCTAGTTTCTAGCTTTGAGAAGCTGGATGGATGTTACATGGTCATGGGTGATGACCATCTGTGTAATATAGAAGGGATGGGTACAGTCTGTATCAAGATGGATGATGGGATAGTACGAGAATTGAAGGAGGTGAGGTATGGACCTCAACTCAAAAGGAATCTTATCTCTATTGGCACTTTGGATGCATTGGGTCTTGTGATATCTGTATAAGATGGTGTTCTCAAGATGATCAAAGGCTCGATGGTGGTGATGAAGGGCGTCTATAATATCCCTATTCCATAATACCATTTTAGTAGTAAGTGATAATATTTTGAACTGTATATATGTATTGGTTATTATTTATTGCACTTGTTATAAGTACATATTATTATTATTGTTATTAGATGTTATTATTTTGTTACTACTATTATTAGTGTTCATATTATTGAATTTTCTTTCTCCTTAGCCCAATCCCGTTGGTGGCCCATTTGTTAAACCCATTACCCATTTGATCCAAACCCACAACCCAAATCTTATCCCAACTAAACGCCCCCTAAATCTCCACCAAATCCTAAATCCTAAACCTAAACTGATCCTTCTCTCCTCCCAATCCAGCAGCCGTCCACCCATGGCCGCCCCCATCCTCCCTGATCTACAACCAGCAGGCCGCCTCCACTCCCATCTCAGGCCAGCACAGCCCTGTTGGCTGTGTCTTCCCTTGGTAGCAACTACACGGCCGGATCCCCTCCATGGCACCCAAGCAGCGTCCAGCCCTGCTCCCTGGCTGCGCGACCAGCAACAGCGACAACATCAACAGCAACAGCAGCCCAGCCATCACTTGCAGCACCTCCTCCTCCAGGCCGTGTGCACCTGCAGCCTGACACGCACGCAACAGCC
Organism: Agave tequilana; assembly: GCA_038442645.1. NCBI lineage: Eukaryota > Viridiplantae > Streptophyta > Magnoliopsida > Asparagales > Asparagaceae > Agave > Agave tequilana. Next base: position 13,363 of record JAVJIF010014098.1, on the reverse strand, counting down.
CCATCAGATCAACAGTAGCAGATCCAGCAGCAACTCCCCTCCACGGCAACACGGCGATCTCCGACGGGCCCTTGACGCGCACGACAGCGAACGGCATTCGATGTGAGTGTCTCTCCCCCTCTCTCTCATTATTAATTAAGTAATCATAGACATGTTGTGTATGTGATATAATTTAATGTGTTATATGATTGTATGTGAAGATCAATAAATATGCATATGGATTGTCGTCCTCTTTGTTTTACATGTTGAATGTATAGATATGACATGCATATTGGTATATCTTTTATGTTGGAACCCCATGTTCATCCTATGAGAGTTAGATTGTTAGTGTAGACATTACATATTGGAGCACACGAGTGTATTGAAGAGAATATGGGATTGTGTGTAGGAGTATCTCAGGATTTGAGTGGCTGACAGAGGCTGATTAGTCGACTAATACCTGTTATTAGTCGACTAATAGCTCTGTTAGTCGACTAATGATTTTCCCCTAGTCGACTAACTTACCTTCCAGGAAATAGATATGCTCTCTGTTTGTCCTTTGTATTCCCTGTTAGTCGACTTGACACATCTAGTAGTCGACTAATATCAAGTATAGTCGACTACACCTTGACCTATAGTCGACTAATAGGTTGTTCTGGAAGATGTGCAGTCTCTGTTCCTGATCTGCATCTCTGTCAGTCGACTTCCCTTCCTGTATAGTCGACTTGGTCCCTGTATAGTCGACTAGGCCCACTTGTTAGTCGACTAATACTTCCTCTAGTCGACTTGTATATAGTCTTAGTCGACTAATATGAGTCTGTCAGCTGTGTATGGTTACTTGATGGATTGTGGACTTCACCCATGAGTTGTGTAATGGATATAGATGATGTATATGATATCGAGGGATAGATTATGGATGGAATGACTTGACTTATCATGATAGAACTTAGATGCATGTATATGTTACGATACCGAGTGTTGGGATATAATGATTGATTCTTAATAGAAGGGGGAATTGTGAATACTTATGGATCAGGGTAGATTGATGGAGAGAGAGAGGACTAGTACTGATTATGGATATATGTTGGAACGACGATTAATGTATCAGATTTCTTGATGTGTATTGATACTTGACGATCATGGAGCTATTGGAGATAAGAGTTGGTTGTAATGACTCGGATTATTAGAAGTTAGAGTTCTTAGATGTACTCAATCGATTATATTATTTGAATATGGATGAGTTGTTAGTATTGACTTATAGGTGAACTATTTTAGATTGTAGTTCCTTGAGGACATTTCCATTCCTTACTTGTGATCTTGGTGTCTGTTATATTAGTTGATTTTGAGGATACCAATAGACTGCTATTTATTGTTGTTACTCAGTGATAGGGATAGAATCATTGTGAGAGTGAATTCATCGATATCGGTGATATTATATATTCAGAGTTTGATAGCTTTTCTATTTGATCTCTGCTATTGGTGACTCGAGGATTAGAGTAGATTGACATGATGAGAGAACTGGTTATTGATTCATTAAACTGGTGTGTTACTGTACCAGATCACTTTGACATGGATTGATATTTGACGGTCAGGATGACTATTGAGGCTAGGTTCATGATGACCAGTGAGATCGACTATTGTTATATGCAGTGCAGGCATACGAGATATTGACTGGTTCTAGATTAGACTGTCTATTGAACAGTATTTGGAATAGTTATTGTAATAATCTATGTTATGAAAGTTACTGGGAAAATATTGTCAGACTGTAACACATTCATTGTTATATTGTTCTACCGTTTACACGGTATTATTGTTCACATTGTTATTGTTACATTGATATTGTTATTGTCACCGTATGGTCACAGAAATCGAAATAACATGGATATTGATTGTTATAAATAATAATGCAAATTGACAACTTACACTGGGATTGGGAAAATTGATGGAGGAGACAGCGTCTGTATTTTGGGTGGACCTAGGATACAGGTTGCGCAGCCGAGATACGGTTCCACTGCAGGGTTCCGGGGGATGACTGACATCCCGTATTGTTCATATTGTCATTGTATTGACATATTGTTATTGTTATTGATTACCTAGCGGTAGGACCTGGTTCAGCGCCAGGTGATTGGGCCGTGGTTCCGGGTATGTACGGAACCCACCTAAAGCATGGACAATGTCTCTTCCATTGATTTCAATAACTTAGGACCCTGATTGACACGTGTGGTAGGCGTAGTATGGGATGCGTCTACTGCATGTGGCAATTGGTGTTCGCTGACATAATAAATGATAATAAATTATTTATAGCATATTGTGACCGACTATAATCACATGACTGTATACATGATTGTAACCAGGACCAGATTATTATAACCAAGACCAGACTTGTGACCAGACTTGGATACCAGCCTAGTGACATGTGATAGGTTACCTATTGTGACATCAGTTGCTTGCTTACTATTGATCAGTTGTTGCCTATCTTTATTCGTGTTGTTATCATGTTTATTACAGTTCTTTTATTTATTTGTTATATGGTCTCTTATATCTGCAGTTGTTTTGATTACTATTTATGCACATTGTTTCTTCTGCACGAGCTCTTTCCCCTTTACACACACACTCACCATGGTCGCGTTCTGACGACCCTGGGTTTGCACGTCCAGATATTGGACGATTGTTTCTAATGTGCAGGAGTTCGATGAGACGGTACGCTTTGCGAGGAGCTTGGGTCCTCTCCCTTTTATTCTGGTATTCTTACCTCTTTTTATTCCTATTCCTATATTTTTCTTGATTCATGCATATCAGATTCACTCTCTATTCCAGTGCTTTTCATATGCTATCATTGTGTTAGACTTTATATGTATTATTGCAGTGATTATTGATTAATCTTGGTTTAGATTTATAGCTTGTTCAGGTTACTTTAGGCTTAGCATATATATGTGGGGTATTTTCCTCGCGTATATACGTCGCCGACTCTCGTCGCGACTCCGTTTCCGTGTATTTTGGGAAGCGGGGCGTGACAGCATCCGCCGGGACAATCTCTACTACTTGAAAGGTAGTACGGTTATAGGTCAAGTGGAGACTTCTAGTTCTTCAGATAATAGTTGCACGAAAGTCTGGCAGGTGAAGGTCGGACATGGAGGTGAAAGGTCTTTGCAAGCTCCTGCAAAGAAGGGATCGTTGGAAGGTGCTGGTACCTGCAACTTGGAAGGTGAACACAGCGTTCTGAAAGAAGAAGGTGAAATTCAGCACCAGTACTCACCGCTCACAAGGTCTTCTTGATTGTGTTCACGTAAGCGTTTGGGGACCTACTAAGGCTGCATCACATGGAGGTCATAGTTACTTTATCTCTTTTGTTGATAGTTTATCTAGGCATTGTTGGATACATCCCATGAGATAAAGTTGTGAAACCCTAGATATGTTGGTGAAGTGGAAAGGAAGAATGGAGAAGCAAATAGGTAGGAAGATCAAGGAGCTACAGATTGGTAATGTTGGAAGAGACATGAACCAATTCCTATGATTTGGCCAGAACACCGGTATTGCTACTCACTTCACAAAAGGTATAAATGGGTTGGTTAGGGAAGTAAACCGTTCCTTGTTAGAGAAGGTTCGGTGGCTGTTGTCTAATGCAAGATTAGACATGTCGTTTTGGGCTGAGGCGATTGTGTACGCTAGCCATCTCATAAATGGATTGACTGCGATAGGAAGTAAAGCTCCATTAGAAATTTGGTCTGGGAAAGCTACTCAAGTTCATGGTTTGCTGTGGGAATTTGGAAGTCCGACCTACTTCAGTGCCAAAAATGGCAAGTGAATCCGCGAGCAAAGAGGTTTGTGTTTTTGGGTGTCAAAAGAAATATGAATGGTTACAGGTTGTGGGACCCCAAAAATAAGAAGATCATATTGAGTAGGCACGTCACATTTGATGAGACTTCAGTGTTGAAGTCTACCGTCTCTCAGCAGGTGGAGAGGACGGAGACTAAGGAAGTATCGCAGCGGGTGGAGGTTGATGCTACTCTACCATCTCCAGTTGGTTCGATATCAGTAAAGACTTCATCGGATGTGACACCGGGTGGAGATCATGTAGCCAGGGCTGATGTTGAACAGGATGAAGACATTGATCAGAATGTAGAGTTGTTTGCAGCCATTGGAACCAAGGTAAAACCACGCTCGTGGGTAAAGAAGCATGAATCTCAAGCTTGTGATCGCGACAAGCTCAAGTTGAAGGCCATTGTTCTCCATGATGGCAGTAAGGAGGTTCATATGACTAAGCCAGATAGGTTCGCTGCTGTAGATCCAGATACAAGTGCTTGAATGAACTACGGTTGGCTTGATTCTTTGGGCAAGGTATGTAGGCAGCCGTAAAGGCGCAGCCATTTGGTGATGTAACCCGTATGAAGCTGTTTGGGTTCTCGCGAAGCTGATTGGAACTTCACGTAGAGGTGAAGAGTTGTGGCCGATTGGAGCTTCACATAGAGGTGGAGAGACTTCACGTAGAGGTGAAGTATTGTGGCCGGTTGGACTTCACGTAGAGGTGAAGAGTTGGGCTTCACGTAGAGGTGAGGTGTTGTGATCTCGATGAACAGATTGATCTTCTGGTGAGAAGATGGATGAGCTTGCATAGGAGGAGTGTGACTCAGACTTGGTTGGATCGTCAGCTGAAGACTGTTGGCCCAAAAGGTTACACTCTTCATTTGTTTAGAGTTTTGATGATAACAAAACAAATAAGAGCTATTTGGTACTAATAAGTTTGTTCAAGATAAGTTTCAGGTTTTGTAACATGTTTGGAGGCCATTGCTTAGCTTTTGCAAGAAATTCTAAGTTCATGGAGCAAAGAAGGCTTATGACACATCAAGGAAGTAACATAGAAGAGAAGGCTCTAGCTAGGCTTTGCATGGCTCAAGACTTCAAGATTGCTCAAGAGAATTCATTAGACTTGTTTTTAGTTTTATAGTTTTGTTAAAGAATAATGAATAGGTTTGAAGCTCTATCACACACGTTTTTGCGCACATATCATTTCCAAAAATATTCCCTATATATATAAAAATTATTTTAACTTAAAGCCTTTTGAATACAAACTCAATTTTGGGTATTATACATGTTTCAAATCAAAACTATCTTGTTGGATTTCAAATCCCCTTCAAAATTCTTGTTCAGTTTTGACTTTTGGCCTGATCCGGTTGACCGACCGGTCGACCGACACTAGTCAGGTCAGATCAGTCGACCGACCCAGTCGACTGGATTTCTGGCAATTTTGGTGCATATCCGTGTGCACGTTTCCCGGTCGACTGGGCGGACGACCGAAGCCCTTCGGTCGACCGAGCGGCTGGCCGACTGAAATGGTGTAACTCTCTGTTTATTTCGGTCGACCGGGCGGTCGACCAAGAGCCTGCAACGGTCACTTTATTTGAACTCCGGTCGACCGACCGGTCGACCAGAGAGCCGTTTCAGCCATAACAGCTAGTTTTTAAACACGTTTTAAATTTGTCTTTTTCTTCTCTAAATGTGTTTAAATGGTATTTTCTGGGTCAAATACTTCCTAATTACCATTATGTGGGTTTATTCTTTAATCCCTAGCCCTCTCCTATATAAATAGGGGTGATTAGGGAGAGGTTTTGATAACAACAAGCATTGGCAAAATATTCAAAGTTTTCAAAGGCTTTCAAAAGAGTTTGGTCCTTGGTTTATGTGCTGAAGAATCTCTCATTCCTGAAGTTTTAATTTCTAAACTCTCTCAAGTTTATTTTCCTTTTTTTTCCACTTACAATATTTGAGCTTCAAATTCTAACCATTATTCTACAGGGCTCTTGTAAGGGAAAGAGGTTTTTGCAAAAGAAAGTTTGTGGTCTTTTGATCACCAAGAGAGAACTTGTACTTGAAATTGTGGAGTTGGGTACTCCGGTGTAGTTGTAACTATTTGTGAAGTTAGTAGTTAGAAATCCTTCTGGGTGAAGGCGGGGACGTAGAGCTGGGTGCTCGAACCTCGGAAAAATTCTTGGTGTTTGCGTTTGGTTTACTTGCTCTTATCTCTTGCACTATATTCTTGCTTCAATTATTTGCTTGAATTACTTACTTCAATTACTTGGTCTATTTTCACTCATTGCTTTATTCACTTGTTGTATTTTCATATTGTCAATCAAATACTCATACAACAAGATTGCATTGCGCACCTCCAACTCATATCTAGAGGAATCAGGAGGAAGAAGTTCAGAGCCCTTCACGGGGTATTCGACTTCTAGTCTTGTTTTGGGTTGATTGTTGCATCATAATTTTTATTGTGCATTAATTAGCATAATCACCTATTCACCCCCTCTAAGTGATTTTCAATTGGTATCAGAGCTTGGATTCTAGGTTTGGCTTAACATCCTTAGAGAGATCCTTAAAATTTGCTAATTAATCATTTGCATTTCTTCATTCATACACTAGTAAACATGACCGACAACATCAAAACCCCTCCTAAATTTGATGGACTTAATTTCCCTATTTGGAAGGTTAGGATGACTATTTTCTTACAATTTTTAGGTAGCTTAGTTGCTAAATCCTTGACCAAACCCTATGTTAGACCCGATAGTGATGAAAGCACTTGGTCCGACTTTACCTTTAGAGAATATGAGGCTAACTCTAAGGCCCAAAATTCCCTCCTAACCGCCTTGAATGAGGATGACCTTACATGGGTAATACATTGTCAATACGCCTATGAGATTTGGCAACATTTGTTGGTCACACACGAGGGGACATCACAAGTAAAGAGAGCTAAGATAGATCTCTTGAGATCCCAATATGAATCTTTTAAAATGATTGATGATGAATCTATTGATTGCATGATTACAAGGTTTAGTAAAATCACCAATGCTCTTTCCTCTTTAGATGATGATATTAGCAATGACCAAAAGGTGCGGAAAGTAATTCGGGCTCTTCCTTCATCATGGGAGATAAAGGCCACCACCTTGAAAGAATTGAATGACAAGGATGAAATGGATCTCATAAGTCTCATTGGAAATTTGAAGACTCATGAGATGGAAAAGAAGGCAAGAGAAGAAGCGGCTCCTCAAAAGAAGAAATCCATGGCCTTCAAGTCTTCCTCCACTCTTGATGACGAAGAAGAAGATGAAGAAGAAGATGAGGAGCTCTCCCTTCTTGTGCGAAACGTGAAGAGAATGTACCGTAAGAACAAACTCAACTTGAAAAGGAAGTTTGAAGGAAAAGAGGAGAGAAGAATCATTTGCTACAATTGTCGAAAGCCCGGACACATCATGACGGATTGCCCGGATTTCAAGAAGAAGATGACTTCCTCCTTCAAGCCAAAGAAGCCGGTGGAAAAGAAAGCCTACAAAGCCTCATGGGATTCGGAAAGCGAATCCGAAGACGAGGTGGACACAGCGAACATGTGTTTCATGGCAAACACACCAAAGGTAACCCCACAACCTCTTGATGAAGATGATGAATTAAGTAAAGAAGTTATTGTACATGCTTTTGTTGAACTCTCGGAAACCTATGACAATAAAAAGATTGAATGTTTTAAATTGGAAAAGGAAGTTGCTTTTCTTAAAAATCAACTTGCTATTGTTTCTAGAGAAAAAGATGAAATTTCTTCCAATCTTATTTCTACTCAAAATGAATTTAGTGCTTATAAAGTTTCTTGCAAAGCAAAATTTCCAAAGATTGATGAAAAAGAAATTTCTTCATTAAAAACTAGAATTGTTGATTTTGAAAAAGTTTTGAAGGATTGTGCTTTCAACACTAAGAAACTTGAGGAAATATTTTCTAAAAAGCACATTTCTCATGCTAAAGCTTCTCATGTCAAAATTCCTCATGCTCACACTACACACAACACTCATGCTAAATCTACACATGCTCACAAGTCACACACTCATTATGCTTTTAAATATGGTAGAGTGTATAGATGTACTTATTGTGGTAAGAATGGACATTTGGCTAAGTTTTGTTATGACCAAATAAATAGAACAAATAATCTTGTATGGATTCATGACACTAACGCTTTAGGACCTAAGAAAATGTAGGTACCAAAATCAAGTCCTAAATTATTTGATGTAGGTACACACCAAGGCTCCAAGACGTAAGGAGCGGTGGTACCTTGATAGTGGTTGTTCAAGACACATGACATGGGTTATCAACAACTTTACAACCCTATCAAGGTACGTTGAAGTGGCACCGTCACCTTCGGGGATGACTCCAAGGGCACTATCATCGGTATAGGTAACATTCAAATTGGTGCATCTCCTATTATAGAAAATGTTGTTCTTATTGATGGTTTAAAACATAACTTGCTTAGTATAAGTCAACTTTGTGATCGTGGTCTTAAAGTTATTTTTGATGACTCTTCTTGCAAGATTTTTAATTGCAAAACCAATGATTGTATTCTCACTGGATTTCGTGATGATAATGTTTATATCATTGACATGCTTAATTTGGATTGTTCTACTAAATGCTTGAATGTTTTGATGAAAATTCTTGGCTTTGGCATAGAAGATTAGGACATGCATCTTTTGACCATCTTTCTAGGATTAATTCTAAGGAATTGGTGAAGGGTATTCTTACTTGAAGTTTGAGAAAGACCGCATTTGTGGTGCGTGCCAACTTGGGAAACAAACCAAGTCTTCCTTCAAACCAATCAAGGATATCATGTCAACTAGGCCATTAGAATTAATTCACATGGATCTTTTTGGACCAACTAAAACTAAGAGCTTAAATGGTAGTAGATATGCATTTGTTTTAGTTGATGATTTTTCCGATTTACTTGGGTTTTCTTTTTGGAACACAAAGATCAAACTTTTTCTCATTTCAAGATTTTTCGAAAAAGGGTTGAAAAAGAAAAAGGTTTTTCGATTTTGAAAATAAGGAGTGATAGAGGTGGTGAGTTTGTTAACCAACTCTTCATGACTTATCGTGATGAAAAGGGAATCAAGTATGAAATGTCATGTCCTAGAGCTCCACAACAAAATGGAGTTGTAAAAAGAAAGAATAGAACACTTCAAGAGATGGCTAGGACCATGATAAGTGAATATGACCTCCCTCAATATCTATGGGCCGAGGCCGTAAACACCGCATGCTATATTTCAAATCGTATTTACTTGTGTAAAAATTCTTCCAAAACATCTTTTGAAATGTATCACTCTAGAAAACCTAATATTGCATATTTCAAAGTTTTTGGATGCAAGTGTTTTGTTTTGAATACTAGAGATAACTTGGGTAAATTTGATGCTAAGGCTTATGAAGCTATTTTTGTTGGATATTCTTCTACTAGTAAAGCTTATAGAGTATTCAATAGATCTTCTTCCTTACCATTGAAGAATCTATGCATGTTAAATTTGAAGAATCTAATGTGGTTGTTGAGAATGTTGTAGAGATTGACCCATTAGGTGAAGACATGGAGAGACTATCCTTGAAGGACTCACCCGCTCAAGAAGAAAAGTAAGAACCCATTGGTGATGTTCAAGAGGATAAAGAGGAAAGCTCTCAACCGCTTCCTAAAGATTGGAGATATGCTACAAATCACCCAAGGAACTCATTTTATGTGATGTCTCTAAAGGGGTAACAACTCGCTCCAAACTCCATGACTTATGTTGTAACTTTGCATTCATTTCTCATTTTGAACCCAAAAGCATCCTCGAAGCCGAGGCGGACTCATATTGGTTGCTAGCCATGCAAGAGGAACTCAATCAATTTGAGCGCAACCAAGTTTGGCACCTTGTACCTAGGCCTCACGATAGACCAATAATTGGGACTAAGTGGATCTTTAGGAACAAGATGGATGAGTCCGGAAATGTTATTAGGAATAAAGCTGGGTTAGTAGCCCAAGGTTACACTCAAGTTGAAGGAATTAACTTTTAGGAGACCTTTGCACCCGTAGCACGGCTTGAAGCCATATGGATAACACTAGCTTTTGCATCTTTTAAAAATTTTAAACTTTTTCAAATGAATGTGAAAAATGCATTTTTAAATGGTTTTATTAATGAAGAAGTTTATGTTGAACAACCTCCCGGTTTTATTGATCATGTTCATCCTAATTATATTATCAAACTTGATAAAGCTTTGTATGGATTGAAGCAAGCTCCAAGAGCTTGGTATGAAAGGCTTTCTAGTTTTCTCATTTCAAATGATTTTGTTAAAGGCAAAGTAGACACAACTCTTTTTACTAAGCATGTTAATAATAACATTTTAATTGTGCAAATTTATGTTGATGATATAATCTTTGGTTCTACTAATGAGTTTTTATGCAAGGAGTTGAAAAGGTTATGCAATGTGAGTTTGAAATGTCTTCCATGGGTGAATTGAATTTCTTTCTTGGACTCCAAATCAAGCAATTGCAAGATGGGATATTCATAAGTCAAGCCAAGTATGCAAAGGAACTCGTAAAGAAGTTTGGACTTGAAGGATCAAAAGTTTGCAACACTCCCATGGCAACTACAACCAAGCTTGATAAGGATGACCAAGGTAAATGTGTTGATATTAAGTTATATAGAAGCATGATAGGAAGTTTGTTGTATTTGACGGCAAGTAGGCCGGACATCATGTTTAGTGTATGTCTTTGTGCTAGATTCCAATCGTGTCCTAAAGAGTCCCATCTTATTGCGGTAAAACGCATCATTCGTTATATTAAGGGCACAATTGGAATGGTCTTGGTATCCGAAAATCGGAGATTTTTCAATGACGAGTTTTTCGGATGCTGACTATGCGGGTTGTAGAGTAGATAGAAAGAGTACTAGTGGGACATGTCAACTTCTTGGTAATTGTCTTGTTTCATGGTCCTCTAGGAAACAAAATTCCGTAGCTCTCTCAACCGCCGAGGCGGAGTATGTTGCAGCGGAGGCTTGTTGTGCACAAGTCTTTTGGATGAAACATACTCTCCTTGATTATGATTTGCATTATGATCATATAAATTTTTTTGTGATAATACTAGTACTATTCATATGACCAAGAATGCAAATCAACATAGTAAGACCAAGCACATTGAGATTAAATATCACTTTCTTAGAGATCATTTTGAGAAAGGAGATATAGATATTGATTATGTTTCCACGGATTTGCAACTTGCCGATATTTTTACTAAACCACTTGATTTTGCTAGATTCTCCTTTATTTGTGGTGAACTAAATGTTTGTGTTATTGAATAAAACTGTTTTTCTTACCCTTTTTGATGTATGACAAAAAGGGGGAGAATAAGTTTGAGTTTATTATAGTTTTGATTTCAATATATATTGTTTTTGTTTATACTGTTTTTGTTTTTACAATGTGTTTATGATTTCTTGTATTTAAGTTTAAGTGTTTTGCAAGTGTTTAATATCTCATGGTTTTTGCTTGCATATTACATTATTTTTTATTTGTTTAATGTAGCATAATTGAGGGGGAGCTTAACACCTCTCTTTTATTTTTTTTACATAGCCTATTTGTTTTGTCATCATCAAAAAGGGGGAGATTGTTGGCTTAAAAGGTTACACTCTCCATTTGTTTAGAGTTTTGATGATAACAAAACAAATAAGAGATATTTGATACTAATAAGTTTGTTCAAGATAAGTTTCAGATTTTGTAACATGTTTGGAGGCCATTGCTTAGCTTTTATAAGAAATTCTAAGTTCATGGAGCAAAGAAGGCTTATGGCACATTAAGGAAGTAACATAGAAGAGAAGGCTCTAGCTAGGCTTTGCATGGCTCAAGACTTCAAGATTGCTCAAGAGAATTCATTAGACTTGTTTTTAGTTTTATAGTTTTGTTAAAGAATAATGAATAGGTTTGAAGCTCTATCACACACGTTTTTGCGCACATATCATTTCCAAAAATATTCCCTATATATATATAAAATTATTTTAACTTAAAGCCTTTGATTACAAACTCAAATTTGGGTATTATACATGTTTCAAATCAAAACTATCTTGTTGGATTTCAAATCCCCTTCAAAATTTTTGTTCAGTTTTGACTTTTGGCCTGATCCGGTCGACCGACACTAGTCAGGTCAGATCAGTCGACCGACCCAGTCGACTGGATTTCTGGCAGTTTTGGTCATATCCGTGTGCACGTTTCCCGGTCGACCGGGCGGACGACCGAAGCCCTTCGGTCGACCGAGCGGCTGGCCGACTGAAATGGTGTCACTCTCTGTTTATTTCGGTCGACCAGGCTGTCGACCGAGGACCTGCAACGGTCACTTTATTTGAACTCCGGTCGACCGACCGGTCGACCGAGAGAGCCGTTTCAGCCATAACGGCTAGTTTTTAAACACGTTTTAAATTTGTCTTTTCTTCTCTAAATGTGTTTAAATGCTATTTTGGGTCAAATACTTCCTAATTACCATTATGTGGGTTTACTCTTTAATCCCTAACCCTCTCCTTTAAATAGGGGTGATTAGGGAGAGGTTTTGATAACAACAAGCATTGGCAAAATATTCAAAGTTTTCAAAGGCTTTCAAAAGAGTTTGGTCCTTGGTTTATGTGCTGAAGAATCTCTCATTCCTGAAGTTTTAATTTCTAAACTATCTCAAGTTTATTTTCCTTTTTTCCACTTACAATATTTGAGCTTCAAATTCTAACCATTATTCTACAGGGCTCTTGTAAGGGAAAGAGTTTTTGCAAAAGAAAGTTTGTGGTCTTTTGATCACCAAGAGAGACTTGTACTTGAAATTGTGGAGTGGGGTACTCCGGTGTAGTTGTACTATTTGTGAAGTTAGTAGTTAGAAATCCTTCTGGGTGAAGGCGGGGACGTAGAGCTGGGTGCTCGAACCTCGGAAAAATTCTTGGTGTTTGTGTTTGGTTTACTTGCTCTTATCTCTTGCACTATATTCTTACTTCAATTATTTGCTTGAATTACTTACTTCAATTACTTGGTCTATTTTCACTCATTGCTTTATTCACTTGTTGTATTTCATATTGTCAATCAATACTCATACAACAAGATTGCATTGCGCACCTCCAACTCATATTAATTAGGAGGAAGAAGTTCAGAGCCCTTCACGGGGTATTCGGCTTCTAGTCTTATTTTTGGTTGATTGTTGCATCATAATTTTTTATTGTGCATTAATTAGCATAATCACCTATTCACCCCCCTCTAGGTGATTTTCAAAGACATGTAGACTAGATAGAGCTAGTCAGTTGGAGAGTCAGTGTTGGCTCATGATGAGTTCTTCGTGAGGTCATATAGTGCTGAGTTGGAGACACGTTCGGTGATCAACATGTATGGAAGTTCTCCTAAGGTGAAGTATAGGGAAGGCATGTGTGGTGCATTCCAGTTTGATAGCTGAGCTACAGATTCCAAGCCGAGATCGTGTGTTAATTTCGTCCGGAGCACGCAAGCCAAGATTGTGTGTCGATTTCGCCTAGATCGTGTGTCGATTTCGCCAGGTGATAGACTGGAGTTCGTTGGAGATCGGCTCAGATCTGAAAAA
>JAVJIF010014097.1:0-96106 GCA_038442645.1 Agave tequilana | reverse complement strand
AACTCTCTCTCTTATATTGTGCCTTGCATTATTTCATATTGTTCATGTCATACTTATATGCTTGGTATTGTTTTGTGCCTCACTTGTGTTGACCAAAAGACTTTATATAGCACCTCAACTCTTATTTAGAGAATTTAGAGGAGTTAGTCCAGAGCCCTTCACCGGGAATTCGGCTACACTATTTGGTTACACTAAGTGTGTTATAATTTATTTTTAATTTCGCATCATTTTTCATTAGATTAGCCATAGACCTATTTACCCTCCCTCTAGGTGTACTTTCTAATTCTTCTCTCATTAAGTTTTATTTTAGTTACAAGACTGACATTAGAGATGATGCATGATAGTTAGTGAAAAATGCTAATTATCATCATATATACCATCACATTTGCACATTTATTCATATTATAATGCACATTTATTAATATTTCGTTATTTAATGTGTGCAGGGCCTCGAAGTATTATTTTAATAAGAAATAAAGCTTAAAAGAGCCCAAAGCCCAGATCCAAGCCCATGTTTGAAGCCCAGGTGAAAAAGCGCAATTACAAGAAGTCAAAATGCAATACAAAAAGGGCTAAAGTTGCAAATATCAAAGATGAGGGAAGGATAGACTTCTATCCAACCCTAAACACTTGCAGGATGAGGATAAAAGCCCAAAATTCGTGGATAGAAGATTTGGGATATTTGAAATCAAGGTACTTGATTACTAAGTTATCTCGAAATCCCAGATGGAAGAGCCAGGATCACACTTCCAGAAGCAAAGCCCACATGGACGCCAGGAGAGGCCACGCGCCAAAGCGCTTGCCAGAAGTCACCAAACTGTGCCGCAAAAAGCGCGGCAATATCCCAGATTCCGCGGCAAAGTGGATGAGATCAGTTTCCAATTTCGTGGGCGACTCTATCCGGGACTCCTCTACAATCTGCACTATAAATATCTCTGCAGGCGCAGCAGAGAGGGGCATCCAGAGACGTAATTTAGGGTTTTTCTTTTAGCTATTTTCTCTAATTTCTGCCCGATTGTATTTTCCATTCATGTACGTTGTGGAGAAGGAGACATTGTGTAACCAGAGGTTCCATCTTAAATAAAGGTCACTCTTTTTTGTTCTCATTTATTTTCTCTGCAATTCCATTTTATTTTGTGATCTTTCTGATTGGAGTTTTAATCTGCGATCTCTTCTTGTTTTCTTTTCCTTTTCTTTGCAATCTTTTTTCATTAAATAAAAATAAAAAAAAAATAATTTGAAAGAAAAAAAATAATGAAGAACTAAATCTCTCTAGTGGTTTGCTGAGACTCTTGAAGCAACCCTAGAGCAGTTAAGCCTAGATCTGATTAAGGAACATCTATCGAAACCCTAGGTATTAAAAACAATTTTTCTAGAAGATTAAACAATTACCTAGAAATCCTAATCTAGGTTGCATATTAAAAAGACTTTTCATGACTTCAACTTAAGAACTAGAACAGCATAATTTTGAGATTCGTCTTTTATTAGGCTGCACCTAGATGTTTAGGATGAACCATAGTTTAGTTTTTAGATAATGTAACTTAGCAAGAATCTAGCATTGATTTTTCTTGCTTGAATTATTTGTAATGACCTAGGGTGAATCATATCAATCTTAAGATGAAGATCAAGCTCCTTAACTTGCAATAGGGTTGTGGTAAAGATCAGCAAAAAACGTCTTTAACTCATATTTTCATCACCAATCTAATCTCTCTTTCTTACTTGAAGCATACAGAGGAATCGAGTCGAAAACTTTCATCGCATCTTCCCTGAGGATCCGACGACCAGCTTGAGCCCTTGCTACAGCATTCGCATTGAGACTAAGAATTCTGAACTCTATTTCAATTATCAAAATCTCAATCATTTTGGCGCCGTTGCGGGGGAGAGAACGGCACGATTTCCTCGTTCTAATCTTCTTTCTTTTCTGTTTTGCGTACAGAGAACATGAAACAAAACAGAGCACAAAAGCACATATAGCTATCCAGTGCCTCTGCCCTCGAAGGCAGAGCACCTGGACCTACAATTTGCCGCAGAAACGCGGCAAAAGCCGCGAATCCGCGGCAATTGTAGTGACTTACTGATATATTTTTCTGCAGGTTGCTCTGCAGTGCAAAATTCTATTTTCTGCTGTGATATTATTTCTCTGTGATCACTCTGCAACTGCTAATTAATAACATTAACCCATTTGTTGAAAATAAAAAAAATTTTAGACTCTTGCATTTAGGGCCACGTGTCTATTTACATTTTTGTAATTCTGTTGAAGAGTGCTGGCGACAAGGTACGTTTGCATAGCATATAGATTAGGAAACACTCTGGTTGTTTTTACTGCTTTCTTGAGTGATTACTTTTCTAACCGCTTTCACGTACACTAATTCATCTTAAGGGCATAACCCATAGCAAGATAAGGTGGGGATTTCATCACCCTTCCTTGGCCCACAAATCATATCCGTCACACTCACAACCCTAACCTTAAGTAAAATTTGACTAGACGTTGGCCCTAGGTTAACTCGGACTCAATAGGAGATTGACCGAAGGAGGAAAAATTGTTCGAAATTAACTCTTGTCAAATCGGTGTCTAGGCAGGGGATTGAGGGCCGAAAGCCCGAAGAACGGTGGTTATTTAATTAAGGAACGTCTCTGACGGAAAACCTCCCACCGGTCTTGCCACCTACCTGGCCGATTAGCTTGTGGTTAACGTCGACAGTAGACCTCCTAAGGACAGTCTAAAAGTTAGGAGTCGTCTAGGTCAAGGCTTACTTAGATTAGGACTTTTGATTGTTTTTTCTTTTTTTGATTGATTGGGTGAACTTGTTTGCTGATTGTGCATGACCGCTTGGTCGAGAGACCCACTTACATCCAGGCTAACTAGAACTAGTTCACCACCCGAGCTCAAGCCCGACTCACACATGGCACAACCACAGTCACTCCAAATAGGTTCTATCCTATTAGAACCTCTCTTCCTTCTTGCATCCAGACTCACTATCGAAAGTGTTGACCCATATGAACTCAAGCCACAATACATCAACACTCTTCCCAAATTTCATGGACTTGAATCTGAGGATGCTACTTCTTCATAAGGAATTTGAAGAAGTATGTCAAATGATGAATATACCTAAGTTAGGAAAATGATGCTATCAAACTTAGGTTTATCCCCTTTGCTTGGGCGTGTTTGTGTAAGGAATCCGAGTGAAGTGAGGAAGTGGGGAAGTATAATTGCTCATTTCCCTATCTATCCAAACACCGGAAAAGGAAAATAAGAAAATCCATTTTTCCTTTTTCATCTCTCTTTTACACAACCATTTTCTCACTTCCAGAGTGCTACAGTTATTTTGTGGTCATGTAAATCTCTTTATAATAAGTTATAGCATAAAACAGTTATTTTTTGATCATGTAAATCTCACTTGCATTCTAATTACAATCTATTTTTTATTTTTCTTAATTAATTTTTTATTTTAATATTATTTTGCGGTCAACTTTGTGGTCAACTTTTCCATTTCCACTTTTCATTACCATCCAAACACCGGAAGCGACAAAACATTTTCCAAACCACACTTCCCAACAAACCATCCAAACACCAGAAAACTTACTACTCATTTCCCTTTTTCCTAAAGGAAATAAATCTTACTTCCTACTTCCTCCTCACTTCACACCAATTCCTTAAATCCAAACAGACCCTTAAAGGATTTAGCAAAGAATGGCTCTACAGTCTAGAGGCCGTTCAATATCTTCTTGGGATAATTTCATTAAGGCCTTCTTAAAGAAATTTTATCCCGTTCACAAGACTGCACTGATTAGGAAGAATATCCTCCAGTTTAAGCAAACAGCCAATGAACCTTTTTGGAAATATTTCGAGCGTTTTAAGGATCTCCTTGCCCAATGTCCTCACCATGGGATAGAAAATGGCGACTTTGCCAAGTTCTCTATGATGGATTAGATTATTCTACTAAAACACTGTTAGAATCCATGTGTCAAGGAGGATTTCTGCAAAAGAATGAGATGAAGGATGGATATTGTTTGAGGAATTAGCTGAAAAATCATCCATGGGACCCTACTCCTGAAAAATCTAGGACTAATGACCCTACTTCTTCTAAAGGAGGTATCCATTCCATTGAGGCCAACGTAGCAACCGATGCCTAAGTTGCTGCTGTTATGCGTAGACTAGAGCTCTTGAAACTAAAGAGCCAGTCTCTGTGAACCAAGTCAGCCCCACTCTCGGCGGGCTGTACGTATTGTCAAGATATGAACCATGTGTTCGAGGAATGTCCTGTTTCATCGCGCATCAAAGCTTGCCCAGGAACATATGAACGTATGGCGGCTTTCACAGGCCCGCCAACAATCCTTATGCACCCACCTACAATCCCGGTTGGAGAAACCATCCCAATTTTTTCATGGGGCCCCAAGCACAATGATCAAGTTAGGCCCCAATTCTCCAACAACTTCCAAAATCCGCCCTATCAACAAAATTTCCCTAGTCAAAACCTCACCGTCTTTCCAAATTCACAAATGAGACAAGACTTTCAATTTGGAAAGAAAGGTGGATACCCTAGTCAAAGCCCCAGACACGTTGGCTCAAGTCCTAAGTAGGATAGAGCTCCAATTGAACCAGCAAGAGAGACAAAGGGGTACCCTACCGAGTCCAACCATTGTCAAATCCTAGGAATCCTAGGTCAGCCAATGAGGCTCAAGACCCAAATCAGTGTCACATGGTTCATACACTCAGATCTGGGAAACAAGTTGATAATCAAGTATCTATGCCATAGGATCCATCTCAGCCATCCATTCCATCTAGCTCCACTTTCATTCCATCTAGCTCCACTCCTTCTCCATCCAGTCCCAAGGAAACTGAAGCTGAAAAGTCACAGATCAGTTGCACCAGCCTATAGCCCCATTTCCAAATAGGCTTAGAAGCAACAAATGCACATATGGAGAAATTATTAGAGGTGTTCAATCAAGTTAGGCTCAACATTCCACTTCTTGATGCAATCCAACAGGTCCCTAGCTATGCCAAATTCCTAAGGACATGTGCACCAAGAAAAAAAACTAGTGTGCCTAAGAGGTTTTTCTAGCCACTAACATTAGTGAGCTACTGTCCACCAGATCCCTATCAAGTATAAGGACCCTGGTTGCCCCACCATCTCTTGCACCATAGGTCGAGCCGAAATCAATCGAGCACTCCTCGATTTAGGAGCTAGCATCAATTTGCTCCCTTTCTCCGTATATCAACAACTTGGATTAGTGAACTCAACCCGACCCAAGTTACTATTCAGTTGGTTGACCGCTCTATCCAAAGTTCCAAGGGAGAGATCAATGACGTTCTCATACGGGTTGGAGATTCATTTACCGGTCGATTTCATTGTCTTAGAGACACAACCTGTGTCTAATCCTAGTCCCAAACTCCTGTTATCTTAGGAAGACCGTTCCTAGCAACCGCTAATGCAATTATAAATTGTAGAAACGGTTCCATGAGACTGACTTTTGGGGATATGACCAAGGAGTCAATGTTTTCAACCTATGTAAGCATCCCTACGATGTGCCGACCAACCCTTTGAGTTATACTCCATTGAAAACATGACGAGTGAGCATAATGATGAAGATCATATTTGAGTTAGGAAAAGGAAGAGTTAAAACAAGTGATATCAGTCTTGATGAGATCGAATGGGAATCAAATCTGAGTTCTATAGAGATTGGAGATTCTAGCTTAACTCCTCCACCCATCGAGCCAACTCCTTCTTGGAGTTAAAAGCCTTGCCCAAACATCTTAAGTACGCCTACCTAGGTGAACAAGAGACGTTACCGTCATAGTTGCATCTAATTTGACCAATAGGCAAGAGGAGGACCTGCTGGCAACCCTGAGGAGACATAGGGAAGCCATTGGTTGGACTATGGCAGATATCAAGGGACTGAGCCCTACGATAGTCCAGCATCTTATCCATCTAGAGGAAGGGGTTAGACCGAAGAGGATCCACAGCGTAGGCTAAACCCACTCATGCAGGAGGCTGTACACGCCGAAATAGTGAAACTGTTAGATAATGGGATCATTTATCCCCTTCCGATAGCGAATGGGTTAGCCCAATGCATGTGGTCCCTAAGAGTCTAGTTTTACTGTGGTAGAGAACGACAAGCATGAGTTAGTGCAAACACGATTGCCTACCAAGGTGAGAGTCATAGACTACCGCAAGTTGAACGCAGCTACTAGGAAAGATCATTTTCCCCTCCCTTTCATTGACCAAATGTTGGAAAGATTAGCAGGTCATGAGTATTACTGCTTTTTGGACGGTTATTCAGGGTATAACCAAATTCCTATAGCGCCGGAGGATCAAGAGAAGACAACGTTCACGTGTCCATTTGGACATTTGCCTACCGTCGAATGCCTTTCGGCTTGTGCAATGCCCCCGCCACATTCCAACGTTATGTTAAGCTGTTTTCTGATATGGTTGAGCGTTTTTTAGAAATTTTCATGGACGACTTCTCCGTCTATGAATTCATTTGACCAGTGTCTCCATCACTTGGAGCTAGTGCTGAGTAGGTGCACCCAAAAGAACTTGACCCTAAATTGGAAAGTGTCACTTCATGGTGCAATATGGGATTGTCCTAGGTCACGAGATATCTAGGGAAGGGATTAAGGTAGACAAGGCCAGGTGGAGATCATAGCGAAACTTCCACTTCCCCGCGATGCGTGAAGGACATTCGATCTTTCTTAGGACACGCCGGATTTTATCCTAGGTTCATTAAGGACTTTAGCAAAATTGCTAGACCCCTTACAAACCTTCTAGCTAAAGACGTGTCCTTCATCTTTGATGATAGGTGCCATAGTGCATGGGAGAAATTGGAAATGGAACTTATCTCAGCTCCTATCATCTCACCTCCGGACTGGTCCAAGCCTTTTGAGATCATGTGCGATGCCTCAGATTTTGCGATAGGTGCTGTCTTAGGACAGCGTAAGGACAGCAAGCAGCACGTATCTATTATTCGAGTAGGACGCTCAATGACGCCCAATGAACTATAATACAACCGAGAAGGAATTCTTGGCAGTAGTGTTCTCTTTGGAGAAATTCCGCCATACCTACTTGGGACCAAGACCACGATTTTCACTGACCATTCTGCTCTTCGATACCTTATGCTTAAAAAAGATGCGAAGGCCCCGACTCATTCGTTGGATCCTTCTCCTTCAAGAATTCGATCTCAAAATTCGAGATAAAAAAGGTATCGAAAATGTCGTAGCTGACCATCTCTCTCGTGTGCCAACGCACCTTCTGACGAGCTGCCATCAATGACAATTTTCCCGATGAGCAACTTCTAGCCATCTCTAAGGAGCCATGGTTTGCTGACATAGTAAATTACTTAGTCACAAACAAACACCACCTAGTTGGTCTAAACAGGATAGATACCGATTCTTGTCTCAAGTTCGGTATTACATGTGGGAAGATCCTTATCTTTTCAAATATTGTAGCGACCAAATCATTAGGAGATGTGTCCCCGACGAGAGACTAGAAGCGTGCTAGCTTTTTGTCATGAGTTCGCTTGCGGTGGACATTTTTGGTCCCGCAAAACTGCCGAGAAATTCTGCAAAGTGGCTTTTTTTTGGCCAACTGTGTTTAGAGACGCATTTGAGTATTGCAAACTTGCACAAGATGTCAAATGATAGGAAAGAATTTCCAACGAAATATGATGCCCCTAAATCCCATTCTAGAAGTAGAACTTTTCGACGTATGGGGCATTGATTTTATGGGACCCTTCCCTAATTCGTTTGGGCACCAGTACATCTTTTGGCTGTAGACTACGTGTCAAAGTGGGTAGAAGCTGTCCCTGCAAGACAAATGACAACAAGTTGTTGTCAAATTCTTGAAAAGATTATCATCTCACGCTTTGGAATCCCTCGAGCCATCATTAGCGACAATGGCACACATTTTTGCAATAGAACTTTGAAGCTCTTTGCGAAAATATGCCATTACCCACAAGTTGTCTATGCCTACCATCCTCAAACTAGCGGGCAGGTAGAAGTTTCTAATAGGCAAGTCAAGCTCATTTTGGAGAAGACTGTGAATCAGAATAGGAAGGACTGGTCCACCAAACTGGTGGATGCCCTATGGGCATATAGGACTGCCTTTAAGATGATTCTAGGAATGTCTCCCTACAGACTGGTCTTTGAAAGGCTTGCCACCTTCCTGTCGAGCTAGAGCACCGGGCCCTTTGGGCAATTAGCAGTTAAATTTCAATTTAGATAAGGCCGGTGAGTTTCGAAATTAACAAAATTCTGAACTAGAGGAGTTGAGGAATGATGCATACGACAATGCAAAGATTGCGAAGGATAGAGTTAAGGTTTTTCATGATAAATTCATCCGAGAAAAACTTTTGTCCAAGGACAAAAAGTTTTACTCTACAACTCTAGACTTCATCTCTTTCCCGGCAAGTTAAAGTCACGATGGATAGGACCATTCATTGTTAAGACGGTGTTCCACACGAGCCATAGAGATCTACGATCCCAAAAATGGCAATTCATTCAAGGTAAATGGTCAACATCTTAAAATCTTTTTGGAGTCTGTGCCGGAAGCTAATGCGGCGATGGGTCATTTTGACCCACTGTATCGGTGATTATATCTTTCTGCCAGTTCATGCATCCATACATTTCATTCATACATTAGGGACAATGCATGAAACAAGTGTGGGGGAAGGGTATGTAATATAAAAAATAATAATAATTGAAATATAAAAAAAATAATAAAAAAATAATAATAAAAAAAAATGTTATAAAAAGGAAATATTTTGACTTATTTTTTTTGAAAGAAATCTAAGTTAGTTTTAAGAATTAGGAAAATCATGATTAGGATTTCTAAAAACTTGGTCAAAATAAATAAATTGTTTAAATTTTAGGTATAGGAGGAGAAATTGAATAATTAGTTAGTCTTGATTTTTACCTTAATGAAATGTGCATACCAAATGCATATCTAGGATTCTAAGACAAAGACCTTGTGCCTCATAAAAAAAAAAAAAAATCACCAATTAAGCTGATACATGTGCCTCAAGAAGCATAAGTATTCATGCCTAAAGGTGAGTAAATAAAATAAAGTCCTTAGTTTGGGGCCTAGTTCACTCGAATTTGAGTCCGCGGGGTGTTTTCTCACCTGGTGCCCTAAAGCCAACCGGTTTGGGAGTCATCGACTTTAAGTTCGTTACATGAGTGGATTAGAAAGCCTAAGAAGACTAAGAAAAATAATATATGTATTAACACATCTAATAATCAATTAGTTAGGTATGAGGGCCTCAAGAAGCCTTGATACTTATACGAAAGAAAATTAGATGAGTTATACATGCCAAAAAAAAAAAAACAATAAATATATTAACACATCTAATAGTCAATTAGTTAGGTATGAGGGCCTCAAGAAGTCTTGATACTTACACGAAAGAAAATTAGATGATGTTATAAAAATAATAAAGAGGCATGAGAGTCCAAGTTAAGGAATTCCTAGATTCACAAGGGTGCGTATAACTTTTGGTAACGAAAAAGACTATATTAGAAATTCAATTTTAATCCTTACCTAAAATGAATAACAATTGACTTTATAAAGACCAGGTTTGAAGAATGAATAAAAATGATAATCCTAAAACTTATAGACTACTTAGTCTCTTCAATAATAATTCAAATATTTTCCTTTTTATGGATTTTGTGGGTGTAATCCGCTGAAAACCCTCACGAGACAACACTCGTCCTCTAGGGTAACCTAGAGGTTTAACGGCTTGTTGCACAAGCTAAGTGCAACCGTGATTCCTACGAAAGTGAGTTAGCTAGGTTAGATTTTTCTCTTTCTTTTTGATTTTACTCGAGGACGAGCAAAAAGATAAGTGTGGGGGTGTGATAGGTAGTGAAAAATGCATAATTATCATCATATATACCATCACATTTGCACATTTATTCATATTATAATGCACATTTATTAATATTTCGTTATTTAATGTGTGCAGGCCTCGAAGTATTATTTTAATAAGAAATAAAGCTTAAAGAGCCCAAAAGCCCAGATCCAAGCCCATGTTTGAAGCCCAGGTGAAAAAGCGCAATTACAAGAAGTCAAAATGCAAATACACAAAGGGTTAAAGTTGCAAATATCAAAGATGAGGGAAGGATAGACTTCTATCCAACCCTAAACACTTGCAGGATGAGGATAAAAGCCCAAAATTCGTGGATAGAAGATTTGGGATATTTGAAATCAAGGTAACTTGATTACTAAGTTATCTCGAAATCCCAAGATGGAGAGCCAGGATCACACTTCCAGAAGCAAAAGCCCACATGGACGGACCAGGAGAGGCCACGCGCCAAAGCGCGTGGCCAGAAGTCACCAAACTGCCGCAAAAGCGCGGCAATATCCCAGATTCCGCGGTAAAGTGGATGAGATCAGTTTCCAATTTTCGTGGGCGACTCTATCCAGGACTCCTCTACAATCTGCACTATAAATATCTCTGCAGGCGCAGCAGAGAGGGGCATCCAGAGACGTATTAGGGTTTTCTTTTAGCTATTTTCTCTAAATTTCTGCACGATTGTATTTTCCATTCATGTACGTTGTGGAGAAGGAGACGATTGTGTAACCAGAGGTTCATCTGAAATAAAGGTCACTCTTTTGTTCTCATTTATTTTCTGCAATTCCATTTTATTTTGTGATCTTTCTGATTGGAGTTTTAATCTGCGATCTCTTCTTGTTTTCTTTTCCTTTTCTTTGCAATCTTTTTCATTAAATAAAAATAAAAAAAATAAATAATTTGAAAAGAAAAAAATAATGAAGAACTAAATCTCTCTAGTGGTTTGCTGAGACTCTTGAAGCAACCCTAGAGCAGTTAAGCCTAGATCTGATTAAGGAACATCTATCGAAACCCTAGGTATTAAAAACAATTTTTCTAGAAGATTAAACAATTACCTAGAAATCCTAATCTAGGTTGCATATTAAAAAGACTTTTCATGACTTCAACTTAAGAACTAGGACAGCATAAGTTTGAGATTCATCTTTTATTAGGCTGCACCTAGATGTTAGGATGAACCATAGTTTAGTTTTTAGATAATGTAACTTAGCAAGAATCTAGCATTGATTTTTCTTGCTTGAATTATTTGTAATGACCTAGGGTGAATCATATCAATCTTAAGATGAAGATCAAGCTCCTTAACTTGCAATAGGGTTGTGGTAGAAGATCAGCAAAACCACGTCTTTAATCTCATATTTTCATCACCAATCTAATCTCTCTTTTCTTACTTGAAGCATACAGAGGAATCGAGTCGAAAAGCTTTCATCGCATCCTTCCCTGAGGATCACGACCCGCTTGAGCCCTTGCTACAGCGGATTCGCATTGAGACTAAGAATTCTGAACTCTATTTCAATTATCAAAATCTCAATCAATGCACTTGGAATTTTGCGTGTGATTTGAACCAGTACTGTTTTTGCTTCCTTCGTCGAAACAATCACACACACATGAAGTTGACTAGCGCGAAAGAACATATGATCTAGAAGAGGATTAGCAATTTAGCAAGAAAAACTTGAAGGGCTAGTTATGAATATGAAATCACAAAGAGGGGGTGAATAGGTGATAGCCAGAGAACTATGACAAATAATGCGGAAAAAAAATTATCTTTCAAAACAAGAAATATAGAGGAATTCAAAGTAATTGCACAATAAATTAGAGGAGTAGTAGAGATGGAGAAAGTGAGAGAAAGATCGCAAACATAAGCGTTTATTTCGAGGTTCGAGCCACTGCTCTACGTCCCCACCTTCAGCGCATGAAGAATTTCCACTATAGTTGATCCTGTAAGACCACTTCTCTATAAGTTCTTACTAGAACACCTGAACCCGCAAGTTCTTTTCACTTGGTGCTGTAACCCCTTACAACCACGGACCCTCAAGCTTGCTTGAGGTCGCAACCTCTACAATATGAGTACACCAAAGGAGTGATCTTCTTCTCGATCACCAAATAGAAAAGTTCACCAATCCTATAAGCAAGATAAGAATTGTAGCTCTGAGATTGATGTGAGAAAAGCTTTGAAGATTGTGAAGTGGAGAAACAAAGCTTTGGAAATCAAATTTTAGAATTTAGGCTCAAAAAGTTTTCTTTCGAAAATATTCTATAAAAACTTGAAAATATTGAGCAAAAATATTAACTATTGATTCTTTAATTTTTCTACAGTATATATAGGGTCAAAACATTAGAGTTCTACCCAAAATAACCATTCTTAATTAGCAATTAAACCATACTTAACAATATAGCCAATGCGGTCAGAAAATGCCAGAAATGGCTCATCGGTTGACGGGCCGATCGACCATCAACGGTCATATTTTTGACTGTTGATAACATCGGTCATCCGAGCGATCGACCGATATAAACAGAAATACATATGTTCTCAGTCAGTCGAAGATTCGGTCGACCGAAGTGCATAAGTTCTCAACTGTGCATGTCGGTCAACAATTCGATCGGCTGTCCGGTCGACCGGCCCAAGGCCAAACAGAAAATTAGAAATATTTTAATTTCCTACTGATTTTTCCTTGAATACTTTGAATTCTTTGACACAAAACAATGTTCATGAATATTTATGAAACATTATGTTTGGTCCTAGAACAACACATAAAATAAAATATAGAACTTGTTTTGTAACTCTATAAATACAATTTTTAAATTGTTCTTTTACAAAAAGAAATATTGTTTTCAAAAATTAATCAAAGTTATCAGAACTCTTTTCAATAGTTTAAATCAAGAAACATAGTAAATTTCTTGTGTGTGTGTGTGTGTGTGTGTGTGTGTGTGTGAACCTCTAGAGCAATCCAAACCTCTAATCTCGGTCTTAACAAAGCTAACTCTTACACTTTTAAGAAAGAAAAATAATTTCTTCTAAATAGCTTCCTTCTTGTAGTCTTCTTGATCTCTTAAGCTTGACACCAGATTTGGGGTTCTATGAGTGTTCCTTGATACTTAGCTCTTAGATCTCGTAGATGATTGCTTCCAAACTTGTAAGTCTTGAGTGAAACTAATTATTCTTTTAATTTCCTAAAACTTATATAACAAAGATCTATTGGTACAAAATAATCTCATGATTTCATCATATCAAAACTAGGGTTTAAGACCTTTGGGCCAGCAATCTCCTACTTTTTGATGATGACAAAACTCATGAAGTTATTTTACATAAACAGAAAGAGACTGTAAGTGAAACTCCCCCTAAACATATGCATATGTGAAAGGTCTCATTTGAAGTCCAATGCAATAGATAGAGTATGCTTATAGGATTTGTATTAAGTAAGCTCAAAGCATAGCATTCATGCACACATAGTTATGAACATATAGTTAGGGTATGCACAACCATCCAACCTCCAACCATCCAACCTCCAACCTACCAATTAAAGGATGATGGATGTTTTCAATATACAGAATTTAATATCAAGCTATGTTATAACATCATAATCATCACAAGAATAAATAAGAAAAAATATATTACCGCATATGAACCATATCGAGTATGAACCATATCACAAGACTTAATTAACAAAATTACAATTCAAATATTAAATACTAAACCAACGCGATATTTAAAATACCAAACTAGGAACCAAGTACATAATATCATCCACAAGAACAAAATGTCACGAAACATGTGCTAAATTATTACAATGCAATAAAGTTTTTCAAAATACATAAACTAAGCATACTTAATAACAACACAACCAAAGTTAAAATAACAACTAGCATCCTTCCTTCTCCTTCTTCTCCCCCTTTCTGTCAGCATCAAAAAGGTTGGGAACTCAAGCATGTTCCTTGTCAATGAAGATCGTGTCAGGTGGGAAATGAGGATCTACAGGAGGATTAGCAACCAAGATACACCTCTATTGGATCAGAGAGAGCAATCCACGGATCAAAGGGAGGACCCATAGTAGGAAGAGGCTGACAGTAACCATCAGGAATGGGAATGGGCCAATCATTGCCGGAAAAAACAACATCACTGCATCTCTGAAGATATTAGATAGACGAGAAGACATATGACATATCATTCCGATATCCTTTGGAAGATCTTCCTAACTTGCCAAAATCTTCTTTGTGGTAGCAGTAAGGCTTAAAGACAAATCACCAATCTGGGTTGAGATAGCCGAATATGGATCTGTAGATGAAGAGGAGGAACCAAAAGCAAATTATGGTTGAGGCAGAATTGGAGGGGGTTGAGCATGTCGAGAAGAGTGCAATCAATATCGATAGAGAAAGCAAGGACTTTCTCACCGAAAAGATCAATTTTGAAATGTTTAAAAAGATGAGTAATGATCATTCTGGAAGGAAGATTGCTACCGGAATCAGGAGATGCTCAGAAAGCAAGAAATTGATTATGAGTTTGAGAATATTAACTCTAATATCTTTCAGAAGGTAATAGATTAAGAGTGGAGTACAACCCCATGCATGACTATATTCTCCTGAATTCGGGAGGAGATTATAGAACAATCTTGGCAAGAACTTGGGCGAAAGTGTGTAGTACTTCTCCTCCTCATTCCTTATCAGAGCCAAGTTGTCATCATCATGAAGCAAATGAGAGGCAGTGGGAGCAGTTTCACCATCAAGGTACTCAAAATCATGAAAATCCAAATTAAAAATTTCCACACCTTCACAAGACAATTGAAAAATTCGACCCAATCATTCAAAAGAAATGTTGATGTCAATATTTTTAACATGAGATCGAATGTGATTATTGATTGGAGAGGAACCATGCACGAAAATGTGTGTTTTAGAAAATCAGTGAAAGTATGTGTGCTTTGGCTTTCTCGATACTTCCCTTATAGCATATAGGCTATACGGGTCAAATCCACAGGGACGAGAGGTGATAGAAGCATTAACAGTTCGTGTTCATATTGGTTGTTAACAAGTTCTTCTTTATTTAAGAAAGATAAAGAAAAGAAAAAGAAAAATAGAAGTGATAAGAGGAGAAGGAGATGAAAACGACGATGAAAAAGGTGAATGTAAGAAATGGTATTGGTGGAGAAAATAAAATAAGAAATAGAAGTGATAGTGAAACACGAAAGAAACGAAGTGGAAAACTCTGTGAAGTGATTTAGAAAGTGAATTTAAAATAAAAAAGATGAAATTTGCGTTGAACGAAGAAGATGATAAAAACATCGATAAGAAAAGAATAAAGTGGTTATTGGAAATGGTTTTGAAAATAAAGTAAAAAGAGAAGAAAACTCATAGGTACTAACTACTAAATACTCCACTAATCATACTAATTTCTTAGTGATAGTTTTCTCACATGGATCCTTGGTCATCACTAATCCTTGATTTTAAGAGAAGTTTCAAATCATGGCTCTATATGCAAGATATTGTCATCAATTAAGATAAGAATTTAAAATTAGATTGAATAATTGATCTTTCATAAAATTTAAATAATATGCACTTTGTGATAGTATAGATTTTTGGGATTTGTATTCTAACCATCAAGCCATTTAATTATATACATATTTTTTTTCTTCTTTTTCTCCCTTGATTTGCTTAACCTTTCTAATTTACTAGGGTAGTGAGTCTTTAGCCGATGACTCCCAAATCAGACGATCTTCAGGCACCAGATGAAAAAATATCCTTCGGGTTTGAGGACTTGAGTAAATAAGACCACAAAACTTAAGGGGAATTATTTGTTTCTTTTGACCACCATTAGGCGTCAATAATCATGCTTCCTAAGGCATAGTTATCTAGCTTTAATAAGTGTTTTTTATTCATATATATAATATTTATATGATATTTTTATTTATGGGATTTTAAGTCTTTGTTTCTATGTCAAAAATGTGTAAGTATGAAGTGCATACTCTCTAAAGCAAAAAATTTAAAATCAAATTATCTTTTCAATCTTTCTTATTTTACCTATAATCTTAAACAAGATCCATTATTTCGACTAGGCTTAAGATGTCATAATTGTACTTTCTTTAATTTCAAAGATCAACTTAATTTTCATAAAAAATAGATCAAAACTTTTTCTCATGTTTTAAAAAGGTTTTAAAGAAAGGAAAAATCCTATGTAAAAAGGAAGATTTTAATAATATTGTAACGCCCCGATGCGGCGGGTACGGAAACGTCACTGCGACGTATATACCAGGTCGGAAATACACTCACGTATATACGCTAAGCATCAGTACAGGCAAGAATCAGAATATGGAAGCACGTGGTACATTATACATTCCAACATATGAGTACAATTACAAAGTTATCACAGGAAATGACCCATTATTACAATAATATTACATCACTGATATGTGCAATTGCGATAATACAAAGAGATGTACAAGTATGAACAGTACAATATGGAGGCTCAGAGTCATAACAGGAAAACTCTAGAGCCGAGTAAGGAGCCTGGAAGGATGGGGCTCTGGACGGTCTGCTGGGGATCCACGCTACCGCTGCGCCACTCTAATCAGCAACTGGGAGAATCCACACGCTCCAAGCTCCAAAGCCTGGACATGAGGATCCAGAGGAGTCAGAACTTCTCGGCGAGTGGTGATGCGAAAGCCAGATGGCGTGCTGAGATAAGCACATATGTATCGATAAATCTAAGTCATAAATATTCATTGAAAACCGTGTCATAAGTACTGGCATGCAGGAGCAAGTAGAGAGACAGTAATTCAATATCAAGCCAGGAACATATATGATATAAGATGATAAGAGCAGGTAACGAGGCGATGAATAAAGTAGATAAGGCAACACCAGATATCTCTTAAACTAACATAAAACCGAATAAAACCGATTATGAGTAAAACCGATCGTACAGGCTCAGGTCACGGCTCCATGAGACTAGTACATCGAAGGAATAATTCAGACAAGGAAACCCTCATCTATATACCTTTATCTCATGTCACCATAATCCAAGCGCATACAACCCGAGTTACAAAACAGCACAACAAATTGTATATTAGCATCTTGTTATAATTGGGCCGTCTAAGTTCTAGGCTTCAGTTTGCGTCCCATTTCATATATTTTCACTTACAACTTATAGAGCAAGTTATATGAAAACTGATGAAATTTGACGAATCATGTTTCGGATGGGCCTCGTACATGCCCGAGACAACGGTCCAGGAGTATCCGGTGCTGAGTCAGAACGTACCGCTAGGTAGCAGGACTTATTTACGCCCGAACAGGAATTGAGTATCGCAGATCCCATAGAAATAGGCCTAGGGCGTGTGCATACCTGGCAGGAATAAACAGGAGTAGGGGTGCCAGCACATCCCACGGAATCCTGGTGGCCGCCAGGTGATCACTCGAGTATGTGGCTACGCGTGACTCGATAAGACCACCATAAACATGATTATTCATGACCCATCAGTTTCCTCCAAACCGGGTACAAGTTGTCGTATTATAATTTAATATGTAATTAGTAATTTACGGGAATAAAAGGATCAGGACATGATCAGGAATTCAGGAGTACATGAGTACATGTAGAACAGGAGTACAGGTCACTGTATATAATACAAGATAACAGGAGTACATGATTCCCGTAAATGTGATAATCACAGGTCAAGAGTTAACATGATAAATGGCAGGTGATAAGTCATGTTATAATAAGAAGCAAGTGTCAAGTAGTAGCATGTCGGGTGTCAGGTGATATCATATCAGCTGTCAAGTGATACAGAAGGTGTCAGGTATTAGCATGTAGATGATAGGTATCAAGTAATAGCATGTCAAGTGTCAACATATCAAGCATATACTTGACAAGTGATAGAGTAATAGCTGAGCACAATCAAGCAGAGCTGAGCAAGCTGGAGCGAAGTTAATGTACAACACTAAATACTATCACGCTCAGCGTGGTTACCGCTCGCAGCATAGCTAGACACACGTGTCGCAGCAAGCGTATGAACGCCATACTTCCGCTCACGGCGAAGCCAAGCTCACGGGGTAACGACGCTCGGACGGAGCAAGCGGCAAAGTATTGACGCTAGGTCCGCCTATCAGGCATAGCATAGAGAAAGTCCAGAGGAGTTTAAACCTCAAAGGTTGTACCCAGAGGTTAGGCCCGAAGGCAAGGGTACCTGCAGAAAGTGTTAGTTCCAAACAAATCGTGAATAATACAAGTCGACCCGATGGAAGGGAAAGTCAAAAGGAAAGCGAGAACACTCGCCTAAATACGAAAAATACTGTGAAATCTTCGATCTCTGGAATCCAGGAACCAACGCGTAAACACGTTCAAATAAAAAGGAGAAGAGAGAGTGAAGACGTGGGAGTCGCGTTGCGTAGATTTTCACAAACGCGGGGTTCGAGACCCGCGTTCAAGCAAGGACACGAGAAGAACGTAGATGCGAGCATGAACCCCGCGTCACGTTAACACAAGAACGCGAGGATCGTGTTATACAAATATCAAGAACGCGAAGATCGCGTTTAGGAATTGCTTGGACGCGGGGTGAACTCCGCGTCTAGCAATTAACAAGAGAAAGTGAGTGACAGAGAGATGAGAGAGTGAGAGACGCATGGATGAGGGAAAGTGAGACGCAGGGAAGGAGGGAAAACAAAGGGGACGCAGGTTGGGAGAAAAACAGAGAAGAAAAGGAAAAAGAAAAGGAAAAGGAAAGGAAAGGAAAAAGAAAGGAAGGAAAGAAAGAAGGAAAAGAAAGAAAGAAGGAGAGGAAAGAAAAGAAGGGAAGGGGGCTGGCTGGCTGGACCTCGCCGGCAGTCGGAGGTGGCCGGTGGTCAAGGGCCGGCTGCCATGGGGCGGCCCAAACCCAAGGCAAAAAATAGGGTGCAAGTCTAGTTTAAAAAAGGGAAAATTGGTGTTTTGCAAAAAAGGTTTCGGAGAGCGAAACTGAAAGAGCTCTCCGACAGGAGGAAGATGGCATGGTTCGTGGTGGCCAAGGTGGTGTAGGTGGTGGTGAAAATGGTGGTGAAGTTTAATGGTAATGGGTTGTTTGGTGAAAAAAAAAGGAAAGAAGAAGAAGAAGGTGGTGAAGATGGTGTTGTGGTGGTTGTTGTTGTTGGAATAGAGGAGGAGATGGAGGAAAAAGTGGTGGAGAAAATGGTGGTGGAGAAGAGGGAAGGGTGGCCGGCCAAGGAGGGAGGCACGGCTGTAGTTTTGGGTTCTGTTGGTTGGTTGTAAATGAAGAAGGAAAGGAAAAATGAAAGAGAGAGAAAGAAAGGTGGTGGATATATATAAAGAGATTTGGAGATATTACAAGTTTGCCATCTTAGTGAGACCTGCGTCTCCATTCAAAAATGGGTTGCGTCTCATTAAATGAAAACCCGCATCTGGCAATTGTCCAGACGTGGGGATGAAACTTGCGTCCAGGGAAAAACGCGAATGTTGCGTTTAACAGAAAAGACAAAAGTTATAATGACTTGATTGGAGTTAATCTGAAGTGCATTAAATGCAGAACGGAAACAAATCTCTGCATTAAAGACCAGATCTGTGTCTGATGATCCCCGCGTCTGAGGAGAGAGAGAGAAAATGAGAAAAAAGGAAAAATAACATATCAGGATAAGATTATGGTATCTGAGAAAACACCGAAATTCCGGAAAAACCCGAAAAATGAAGTAACTCGGAAAGCTTCTCAAAAATTCTCAAAATAATAAATATTATTTTAAGATGTTTGGCCGAATCAATTTTTAGAAATTCAATCCTGTTTTCAAAATAAAAATCCTAAAGTTCACCATCGATACCAGTCAACACCGGGCTGCCAGAGTTTGATAAATTCGGAAAAATCCCAGAAAAAGTATATAGATGGAAAATGTGATTTTAAGAAGTTATGGGAAAGCCATTTTTAGAATTTTAACCGTTTGTAATTAAAAATCCGAGAATCGGTCAATGATACTGGTCGACACCAGTTTTGAAGATTTTCAATTTAATTCAGAAAAATTCAGAAAATCATAGAAAATCTAAAATATTAGAAAACAATGTTTGAAACTGAAATCGGTCAAATATGAATACCGAAAAGACCAAAATGAGTCATACTCTTGGGTCGGGTCCTCGGTTCAGAGTAGGGCTGACTCTGAGTCCACGAATCCAGATCCACGGCAAAATGATCACATAAATAATTCATAATACAAAAAAATACAAGAAGTAAATCAAAAATATGATCAAAAAAATATAAATACGCAACTAAGTACGTATTTTGGGAGCGGGGTGTTACAAATATCCTAAAAGAAGTGAAAAGAAAAAAATTTAAAAATTTTTACGTTAGTAGATCCTTCCCTACACTTATCTCATGCATTGTCCTCAATACATCATGAATGTATGTATGTATGTATGAAAATACAGAGGGAAGGAAAAATCACCTCAATGCGGCTGTTCCGGTGAAGGTCTAATTGGTGCACGATATGCGGCCCAATCAAGAAAATGTGGAGTTCGCATGAACCCATCAGTGACCTCTCTAATATAACCACTATTATAATATAACTCACTATTATAATATATACATGAATGACTTTTATTAGAAATTTTACCCCATCAAAATATTAAATTTTAAAAATAATTTCAGAGTCATTTTGTTCAACACCTTTGTCCTAGAATAGAATGTGATATGCTTGAATGATTGATTTAGACTCAGAAAGTATAGAAACTAATACCGACTCAGGAAAATGACTGAATCAAATAAAAATTTTGGAGTCAATTGGTTCAGAAAGTGGGTCCAAATAAAGAAGTTGAAACTCTAATTCATATTTATTTCCCCACAATGCAATATGACTTTGTAAGATTGGTGATTCAATTTCAAGAATGACATGTATGGGAACTAAAACTGACTCTAAAATGTTTCTTAAATTAGGTAACAAAATTGGAGTCAATATTGATTCCAAAATTTGAACTGGATCACAAAATTGAGGATCGGGGTTACATTCCTGATTTAATTCATTTCATAAAAATAAAAACTTGCCAATTTGTCAATGGGACTTTCAAAAGTATGGTATTTTTCAAGTTTAATATGTTGATCTTGAAAAATAGGTGATTCAATTTCATTATGAACGAGTACAAAATTCAATACTGACTCGAAAAGTGATTAAATGGGATAAAGATACAAGAGCCAATATTGAGCCAAGAAATAGAATTGAATTACTAAGTTAAGATTCAAGATCACATTCATGGTCAAGTTCATTTTAGGAAAGAGATAATTTGCCAAAATGTTAACATGGTTCTCAAAAATTAGAGTTTAGTCAAGTTCAAATGGGTGTGCTAAAATTGAATATTGGTTTTCAAAACAACATGATTCCTGAGTCCAATCGACAAAGTTAGAGATATCAGAATTGGTCAAAGGTTGATAAGAGAGAGTTTTCTCATTCCTATAATCATTGACCAATTCGCTCATTATTGCGTCTAACCTACTGATAGATTAGGTAACAAAATTTCGAGTCTGAATCATATCTCCCATACTCTATGCAATCGGTTTTTCTTGAAAAGGGGTGTAAGGAAGTTGGTTTTGAAAATTATGGTAAATTGTGAGTCCATCAGATTTTGAGGTTGTTGCTCGGACTCACGCAAGTCTTCCATACTCATTTTCAGGACAATTTTTTACAATTGGGTGTTCTAAAAAAGTATATGAAGCTTGGTTCTGAGAAAATGGTGAGTCCAACATGTTTTGAGATTGTCGCTCAGCCTCATGCAAGAGTTGTATACTCATGTCTAAGACTGGTGGTTGGTCATTTTGAAGAGGTGGAACTGATTACGAATCTCAAAAAGTTTATGGATATAGGAAGGCCAACATGTTTTGAAATTGTTCTCAGACTCCTGCAAGGCTTCTATACTCTTTTCTAACTCAGATTTTTCTTCTATTGGGTGTTCTAGAAAAGGAGTATATGAAGTTTGATGTTGGCGTCAAAATTTTGAATATTGTGAGTTGAGCTTGTTTTGAATTTGTTGTTGGGACCCAAGCATGGCTTCTACGACTTCTATACTTTTTTTCTAATTCGAATTTTTCTTCTATGGGTTGTGTAGAAAAGGAGTATATGAAGCAAAATTAGAGAAAAAATATTGTGAAAATTGTGGATAAAGTGGTTAAAAATTAGACCCAGGGGGTGAATTCCCATCGACTCTGTGAAGAGTTGAAATTATTCTGAAGATTTTGCTTATAAGATTGGAGGTATGGGTTATTGAGTCGAATAATTCAATCCTGCTTATTTAGTTTGTCCTTATTGTGTATAGCCGAGTTGGAGTTATTCGAGTCAAATGAGGTCGGGGTGAAATATAGATTCATATTAGCATTGAAAAAATTATTGCTATTGAAATTCATTTCATAAACAAACACAAACAAAAAAGAAAAAGAAAATAAACAAACAAAAAATAAAAAAAAAATCAAAACAAGCCTATATTAGGGTTGACCTAGACCTAGATGACTCCTAATTGGTCAATTGTCCAGGTGAGGGATATTGTAGTAACTGACCACGAGCTAATCGTCCAGGTAGGGCCAAAATTCAGTAAGAATTATCCGTGTGTAAGCAACGAGCCTTAATTACGCCAAACTACTCAATCTTCGAGTCTTAACCTCTTAATCCCCAACATTAGACACCAATTTAGCAAAAGTCTGATGCTAACAACTTCCTCCCGAGGTCAATCTCTTAATTAGTCTAAGATGCCCCTAGGGGCCAATGTCTATCAATTTTTATTTAGGCTTGGGTTGTATGAGTGGGAGGTAGTTTTTGGGTTAAGAGAGGGAAATGACTTCCCCACTTTATCCTATATCAGGTTTGTTGGCCCAAAGGTTATAATCTCCGGTTTTGTATTTTGATGATAACAAATCATATGAAGTTATTTGGTACAATCAAGTTCAAGAATGTATTTCAGGGCTCAAAAAGATCTAACAGGTTTTTTCCTCTAAAGGAAGGTGTGATGGCTCAAAGGTACTCAAGAACGGGATCATAGCTCAAAGCTCTCAATATCGCTCAAACATCACTATCACAGAAGCCCGCTTGAAGATTCCTGTAGTCGATTAGAACCTTGTAAGAAACTAGTTTGTTAAAGAGTAGAATATAAATTTGAGGCTTAAAGATATACACACACAAAAATATACGTTTTCAAAAGTATGGCTTTTGACATGTTTGATTTTGATACTTGTTCCATATTTTTCTAAAAATTTCTATCAATGTTTAGAACTTGTATCTCATAGCTATGCATGTTTTCTATCTTCCAAAATCTAAATAAAAATTATTTGAAATTTTTTGTATCTTCAAAAATATCTTGACCTAGGTTTTTGGTCGACTGGGTGGTCGACCGTGCCTATTACAGGCCAGGACAGTCGACCACACGATCGACCGATCCTCTGGCAATTGGGGTGTGCACGTTGTGCACGTTCCCAGTCGACCGACTGGTCGACCAGTCCCCTATTGCGATCGACCGGGCGGTCGACCGACTGTAAGTCATTTGGTCTCGGCTAAACACCGTCGACCGACCGGTCGACCGAGAACCAACGGTCATATTTTTTTGATTGCCGGTCGACCGACCGGTCGACCGATACTTTATCAGATTGACAGTAACGGACAGATTTTGAAAGCTTTTTTTTAACATGTTTTTTTAAAACATGTTAAGTTGAATTTTAAGGGTCAATTTCTTCCTTTTAAACCTGGCAAAACTATTCTCAATTTGTTTTTCTAAAACTTATATAAAGGGTTATTGGGATTGAATAATTCACAATAATAAATTCCATTAAAATTTAGGTTTGCTTTCAAAGAGAAAAAATTTCAAGTTTTATTTTGTGCTCTTATTTTTAAAATCTTTAATTGAGTTTTCTGGTCTTAAAATATCTCTTTCTGATTTCAACTCTCACTTACATCCTTGAGCTACAAGTTTATTTTTTTTACTCTATAGGGTTTTGTAAGAGAGTTGTAAAGAGAGTGTTTGTGGTCTTTTGATCACCCAGAGCTTGTTATCTCAATTGACTTTGTGCTGCCTCTGATGTAGAGGATTGAGTTGGAGAGTTGTGTACTCCGAGTGGTTGTAATTCTTTGTTGTAAGATCCCTTGGTGGAAGATCCAATAGTGGATAGTAAAATCCTTCACGGTAGTGAAGGCGGGGACGTAGAGCAGTGGCTCGAACCTTGAAACAAATCCTTTTGTTTGTGATTGCTTTATTGTCTCTATTTATTTGTTTATCATTCATTCATTCTTAACGATCAATACTCATCTTAATAACATAGCAATTGAGTACCTCAACTCTTATCTAGAGGAATCATGAGGAGAAGTTCAGAGCCCTTCACGGGGATTTCGACTTCAAGCCTTGTTTTGAGTGATCGGTTGCATCATCTCATATTATATTGTATTGAATTTCATTTATTAGCTATACGTCTATTCACCCCCCCCCCCTCTAGGTGTAATTTCAGGGTTATTCACTTAAGTTCGATTCCTGCATATGTGTAATATAGACAAGAATTAAACAACAAAGCGAGTAAATCACATACGTGTTTGTCCTATACTATATGCAATGCAATATGTATACCTCGGTCCAGATCACAACAACAGAACAAAATATAGTATATTGGAATTAAATCGACACATGTCTACGATACAAATGTCTAGACTATTTTAAAAGCGTCCAATTACTGTTTTTGTTGTTTGTAATTGTAGTAGATAGGCAACCAATGCAGGAAAATAGCAACAAAATATAACAGTTATTTGCAACTTGAAGAATCCTGCAAAAGATGGAGACCAGGGGCCAGGAATTGGCTGCGTTTTCATGGCTTCCTTTGCCTTGACGCGGTAAACTGTAGGAAGCAGGATCCCTACTTTGTAGAGCAGGGATATGCAAGCATGAATAGATTTCTACAATGCTTAGTTTCTGTAAAATTAACTTGCATACCAAAATCGAGAAGAGAATGTTAACAAAAACGTGAAATCAAAACCTTTCCTATCCCCGACAACGACGCCAAAATTTGATCGGAGGTGAACCGTACACGAAAAAGTGTGTTTTAGAAAATCAGTGAAAGTATTTGTGTTTTGGCTTTTTCGATACTTCTGTTATAGCATATAGGCTATACGGGTCGAATCCACAGGGATGAGAGGCGATAGAAGTATTAACAGTTCGTGCTCACGTTAGTTGTTAATGAGTTCTTCTTTGTTTAAGAAAGATAAAAAAGAAAAAGAAAACTAGAAGTGATAGGAGGATAAGGTGATGAAAATGACGATAAAAACGCGAATGCAAAAAATGGTATTGGTAGAGGAAATAAAATAAGAAATAGAAGTGATAGTGAAATACCGAAGAAACGCAGTGGAAAACTTTATAAAGTGATTTAGGAAGTGAATTTAAAATAGAAAAAAGATGAAACTTGTGGTGAACGAAGAAGATGATGGAAACATTGATAAGAAAAGAATAAAGTGATTTTGGAAATAGTTTTGAAAACAACATAAAAGGAGAAGGAAACTCTTGGTACTAACTATTAAGTACTTCACTAATCATGCTAACCTATTAGTGATAGTTGCCTCACATGGATCTTGGCCATCACTAATTCTTGGCTTCAAGAGACATTTCAAAGTATGACACATAAGATGATTCTTCATATTCAAATTTGCATCAAAAGCAAGCTAATGCAAATATTAGATCATCAAAACCAGTTAAAGGTAAGCATGAAATAAGAGGATTAGCAAGTTAGCAAGTTAGATATTAGAACACATCGTCATGAGCCATCAATGGCTCTTGTAAGAGCAAGGCCTTGTAGTGGCTATTAAATTCATGTGAATTTTCAAGTAAGTAGTTAGATGATTAGTGGTTAGTAGTTAGATTGCCATGAAAGAAAAGCTAACTAATAGTCATTTTAGAGGTTAGAGAAGAAACCGTGGAAGGAAAGAAGGAAACTTTCATAGATTATCACTCTCTATTACATCAATCTCTCTCTTGCTTTCCGGAATTAAACTCTGCCCTAATATATAATCTAAAATAAAGGGAAAATACAAAAGAAAAGAGGAAGAAAACTATATTAATCTACACTAAAGAGAAGACACTCTAGCTTGCTGCTCTCCAACCTCGTTTTTGATTTCCAAATGCAGTGTTTATAGGCAAAAGAAGGTTCTGGTAGAAGAGACGAAGTCACGCGTCGAAGTCGACGTGTGGATCCACTACATTGCAACGAATTTGCGACAATATCAAGGATGTAGATCCCAGATTTTGGCATGCTACTTCGTCTGGCCTGTAGAACCTTTTGTATGTATCTGGTTTTGTGTTGTTTGGACTGTATTTTTTCAGATACAGCTTTAATACAGAAATTCAATGTAATCATCTAGAAGCTCTCTTTCTTAGTCTCCAAGAAATCTGGACTAATTACCCACAATGAGTTTTATTAAGCTCTTATTACAGCTTTACCCTTATACTCTTGATTATCTGCAAAATAGACTAAAATACAGTTAAGAAGCAATATTTTATTCATAAATCTGTAGAAAAATGCGATATAAAGATGTAAAATTGGATACTAATCAATTATCATCAAAAGAAAGATTTGAAAAGAAGAACTGGACAAGCTCGGGATAAACCTGTTCTTTGATAATAACAAAGAATTTCAGAGAACTGGCTCTTAGAATACTACCAAGATTAAGATGCTCAAAGTCCATGAGCACAATAGAACGACCAGAAATAATATGTTTTTTTTAGATAATAGTATGTTTGTACGTAGCATTTTCAGATACAAACATGAAAGATGATTTAGGTCTAGAAGATTCAGGTTGCTAGGATTTATGGGGATTTTCGATTCTTTGACGTTTTGCGACATGGTGAATCAACAATAGGTAGATAGAAACTAGTAGTTAAGCAAGAAAATTTGCAGAAATTAAATAGGAAATAGATGGAATCAAGATGAGAAGTTTTACCCAAGAGAAATCGGTAAATTCCTTCTCCAATCAAGAGTAGATGAAATATCCCAATGATTTCCATAAATTTTTGAGAGGATTTTGAGAGAATAGAGGGAATTTTGTAGAAAAATGATGTGGGTTTGGATAGGAAAGTCAGCAGGGAGAGGGGAAAATAGAGAAGTGGGATGAAGGAGCTAGGGTTTTAAAGCAGTAAATATAGGCAGCTATCAAGACTTACTAATTTTGTTTGTAGACGGGTCGGCCGTCCGTTTTGTGCCGCTTGATTGATGGGCAAAAAGTATTCAAAACACTTAATTTTTG
The DNA here is from genome assembly GCA_038442645.1 of Agave tequilana. Classification (NCBI taxonomy): domain Eukaryota; kingdom Viridiplantae; phylum Streptophyta; class Magnoliopsida; order Asparagales; family Asparagaceae; genus Agave; species Agave tequilana. The sequence goes on along the minus strand of JAVJIF010014097.1, from coordinate 69,064 downwards.
ATTTATAAATACTTGAAATACTATAAATCAACTTCAACGGAGTAAATCTTGCATTCGAATGTCGGAGAGTTGTATTTGTGTGAAAAGGACTCGGGCCCGAATCCTTCCGGAATGGCACAAGTCTTTCTCCACATCTGCATCTAGTTCCACATGCTATTACAAGTTATTTAAAGTGAATATGGATTTTTTTTTTTTTTAAAACTATGTTATTTCAATACATGGATTATGAAGAAATTATTTTCTACAAGTATGTGCATGCATAATCCAAGAATGCATAATGCTAAGCCCTTTGTTTCTCCTTGCCAGTTCATCAATGCACTATGTTCTTCTTTGCATAAATAAAATGCTAACTAACCGCTAACTTAAGAAAATGAAAACATGACCGTTAAACACTATATGGTTCTCTAGTATATGAGAGAAGACTACTAAGTAATATTGTGACAGCCTTCTGATAAAAACATTTATCCTATTCACCTCAATCAATTGAAATGGCAGTTAAACTGGCAGCAGTTTCAACTCTAGCCAAAATATATTTCAAAATGATACCTTAACGTGGAAGGGTAGTAGTTTAATCACTAACCACACAAAAAACACATTACAGTTTCTCCCAACCCAGCAGACTCCCAATTCTAAAACTTCTCAACTCCAAAGTATTCCCACACTAGTACAGAAAACATATTTAATGACGGTTAAAAACAGACTTTAAACATGCCCAAAAAATCAACTTATAAAAGGGAGTAATACATCAAGTATATAACAGCGGTTTTAAACCCCCATCATATAAAAGAATAGACGCCAGTTTCTTATTAAAACCGGCGTCAAAAGTGAAATTTTAACACCGGTCCTATAAAGAACTGGCGTTAAAATTTTCAGAAAACCGACATTAAAAGTTGGCTAAAAATCCTACTTTTAACGCCGGTTTTTTAGAGCACCGGCGTTAAAAGTCTGTTTTTTTTTAAAAAATCGCATAGAGAGTAGCTCAACAGAGAGCTGCTCTTTGTTGCTGCTCTCTGCTATTAAAAAACAGAGAGCAGCTCTCTGTCGAGAGCTCTCGACAGAGAATTGCTCTCAAAAGAGAGTGCTCTCTGTTGAGAGAGCTCTCAACAGAACGCTACTCTCAACATAGAGCTGCTGAGAGCAGCTCCCAAGAACAATTAATAACAAGAACTATAATAAATTTTCAAGAACAATGAACAACTCAACGTATATATACAAAAAATGAATTCTTTTCAATTTCTTAAAAATTTTGGCAGCAGCTCCTTTAAAATTAGGAGTCTGCCCTGATACAATTATCCAATCAGCGCACACAACCTAAAATCATTATATATATATATATATATATATATATATATATATATATATATATATATATATATATATATAGACACACACACACACACAATCATCTCACGCAGTAATATATATATATAATGAAATATTTAAAAGCCACATATAAATTTTAAAATATATACACATCAGTAGAGCAATATTTGAATTCTCACCACGCTGCATGGCCGTCCCTAGTGCGTCACCGCCTAGCCGGTCTCACTTCGGGCCGCCTCCTAACTAGTAATAAATGCCTACCAAAAGTTGATGAAAATATTAAATAAGTATATATGATAAATATGAAATATGAAACAAGCATATATCACAATATATAAAATACTAAAAATACTTACTACTAAGCATGCTCAAAAATGAATTCTGCCTATTCTTCATGAATCTCATCCACTTCATCATCCGTGTATGTTTTTTTTATTATACTGCGAAAATATTAAAATTAGTATCATGTTTAATTTAATATTAAAAAAATAAAATCTAATTTTTATGTCAAATAAAATTAAAAATGAAAGTGAAAAATACATTTCAAACTGACACAATGTAACAACAATATTTTCCTGCAACTCATCTAGTTTTTCAGAGTCAATTACCATGCTACATACTGCATTGAAAAAAGCATAGTTGGATAATGAAATGGCGAACATATTTTGGAAGTATAGAACTTATAGCTACCGGCAGCAACTATTGCATCAATGCATGATAATCATAAGATTTCAAGCCAACAAGCTTTAATTCTTTCATTGATACGAGACTTTGAATATTTGATAAGTAACCGATTGGGACCATAATCCTAGCAAGACACTGACAAAATTCTATTTTCTCCTTTCTAAACAAAGTATAACATGCTAGCGGTATATATATATATATTTTTCCTTCTGCTTAGGTGCTAACTGCTCATGTATTCTCATTTCAATCAAATCCAGTCTACTTTTGACTCCATCTTTAGTCTTACCGGGTATATTGAGTAATGTTCCAATAATACTATCACACACATTTTTCTCAATATGCATATCATTAAGGCAATGTCTTTCAAACAAACACTCTCAATGCAGGAGGTTAAAAAAAATTGATCGCTTCTTCCAGACATTCTTTTCAATTATATTTCGCTTCACTTTTCACAACTTGGCATAAGATGTTTCACCCTTTTATATACTTGTTTACGGTTCAAAACCTTTAGAGCTCTTTCTTTTACTGTAGACCCATTAAACGCTTTCCACAGCCTCTAATAATGGTGCGACATGGGCAAGAACCTCCGGGTCCCAAGATATACTTTCTTTCTCCTATGCCTTAATTGAACAGAAAATATGTCTTCTCCACATATAGGACATGCGTGTCCTTTCACACTGTACCCCGATAACTTACCGTATGTTAGAAAATCATTGATTGTTCAAAATAATATAACTCGAAGTGTGAAGAATTCTTGACGATATACATCAAATACTTCTACCTCTTCCTCCCACATTATCTTTAAGTCCTCAATAATAGGTGTCAAATAAATATCTATATCATTTTCTGTTTGTCTGAGCCCTGATATCAGCAATGACATTATAAGAAACTTGAGCTTCATGCACAACCTGAAGGAAAAATTATAAATAGTCAACACAAATGGTCATGTAATATGTGTACTGCTCATGTTACCATGTGGATTCATTCCATCAGTCGAAAGACCTAGCCGGAGATTCCTTGCATCACTCTCAAATTTAGAAAACTTTTCATTAATCATATTTGATTGCGGAGAATCAGCCGGATGCCGCAACATACTATCAATAATCCTTCCATCTGAATGCCACGTCAAACCCTTCGCATGTTCTACATTCTTAATCATGCATTTAAATTTAGGTATTATCGGAAAATATCATAATACCTTAGCCAAAGATTTGTCATTTGTTTTGTACCGTGACCTTCCACACACCGGACATTTTTCTAAATATTCATACAAAATACAATCATTAGGGTAAGCATGTATCTTTGCATAATTCATATTCATAGAGCGCATGATTTTTTTGGCCTTGTACATGTGATCAGGGAGTTTATATTCTTTAGAAAGTATATTTTTCAAGAGTTTGAGTAAGGATGTAAAACTCTTATCGCTCTACCTATTTTTCACTTTCAAATTGTATAATCTCAACACTGTAGACAACTTAGTGAATTTAGAACCAACACATATCAAGATTTCTCTGCATCATTCTTCAAGCTCTGAATAAGTGTGGATGATACACAAAGTATTCATCTTTATCATGCATCACGTCTTCTAATTTATCACCCTCATCACATTCGATTTCTTCCCTTTCATCACATCTTCTATCATTTTAATTAATAGGTTTATCTTCTCTTGCACTCTCGCCGTGCTATATCAATCTTGCATAACTTATATCAAACCCATTAATAAATAAATGGTCTCTTGATACTTCAACTGTAACTTTATTAAGACAACCCCATATTATGCACGGACAATTAATATGTTAGGATTGTCTACATACTCAACAATAAAATTGATAAACTCTTCTACACCTTTCTCATATTTGGTACTTAACCGATTAGCACAAATTCATTTACAGTCCATCTTTACTATGTCTAGACATAAATAACAAGAAATTAATTTTTGATAAAATTAAACATAAAAAATCCAAACAAAATTAATTTCCGATCTACAAGGTACACACTACAAATACGTACATGCATCATACTTGATACGATGTACAAATTTAATTTGACCTTCTAAATAATCAGATTGAACTGGTTTCAACTCCAGATATTATTTTTCCAATATTTTAGATTTTTCAGAATTTTTTGAAAATTTTCTGTACTATTTTGTAAAATTTCTGAATTCGGTGTCAACCGGTGCCGAAAATCAATTTCATGAATTTTTGGAATCTGCTTTCAAATTATTCTTCAGGATCTTATTTTCTATATTACTGCAATTTTGAGAATTTTTCTGAATTAATCAAAAATCCGGTCAAACCGATGTCGACCTGTATCGCCGATACGCACATTCCAGGATTTTTAATTTGCAAACCAACTTTAATTTCTTGAATTCGATTTCACATTTCCCCTCTATGCTCAATGACGATAATTATTTTCTATGTTTTTTCAGAAAATTAAAAGATAATTATTTTCTAAATCTATATAACTTATAAAAGCGCTAATAACGTTTCTGTCAAGCGCAATTTTAGAATGTTAAATTAGATTATCATAATTCAAATCATAATAAAACTAATTTATTGAGCCAGATTTCTAAATTTATCATTTCACAGAACAAAAATTTCACAAAATTTAAAAAATAGGAAGAGTAATACCTTGAGGTTCGCCAAAGGGAGGAAACGGGGCTCGCTGGAAGGGGGTTAGCCGGTGAGAGAGATCGGAGCGGGGGAGGCGACGGAGGGGGCTTCAGAGAGGAGGCCAAGGGGGTGGGGATTTCTTGGGGGGAGAAAGAGATTGGGCCGGGGAGAGGCTCCGGATATCGGCGGAGAGGTCTCCGAAGAGGAGGCTGAGGAGAGAGGGGATTTCTTTGGGGAGAGGAGATCGGGGCGGCGGAGTCTGGAGATGCAGCGAAGGGGGTCCGGAGAGGCCAGCGAGAGGGGGGGGGGGAATTTAAGAGGGAGAAATCGAGAGAGAGAGCGACCGAATTGGGGGGCCAGCGAGAGGGGGGGGGGAATTTAAGAGGGAGAAATCGAGAGAGAGAGCGACCGAATTGGGGGAGGGATTTAGGAGGGTTGTCGTTTTTTTTAATGATTTAATGCCGGTTTACATTGCAACCGGCATTAAAACCTTAGTTTTAATGCCAGTTTCAAGTTTTAACGCCGATTTCTGTGAAATTGTCTTTAAAATTTAGGATTTAGCACCGGTTTCATATAAACCGGTGTTAAATATAAATATTTAACGCCAGTTTCTATGAATCCGGTGTTAAATCATATTTTTACGCCGTTTTATTTTTAAAATGACGTAAATTTAAACGCCTTTTAAACCTTATATTGTTGATGTGCCAAATACATAACCTATGACCATAATCCAATCTCAACATGACATCAACAAAATATACAATTACAAGCTCCTAATCTTCACTCGTGCACATTATAAAAGGTTCAACCTCAGTGTTAAAAGCCCTTGACACCTCGATTAATCAACATTTACAACTCTCCAGCCCAAGGATTATGTTGCTTGACCACATATTGGAGCACCCCAAAGAAAACCTCATCCCTGCTTCCCAACATGAAATGCTTGTATGCAATTCATTTAATGAGGAGAACACGTCGGCATGGAGAGAGGAGCTGCAACATCAAAAGTTAATAACTTCCCACAAAGAGTATCGATCACATCCTTTAAGATGTTTATTATTTGGATAGAGAGCGCGCGAGGATGTGACCCTCATCTAGAACTCCAGTTCATAGGCGCCGTTGAGGGTTATGGGGGGGCCAATCTGAGAAAAGAATTTAAACAGAACAACTGTTTCATTTCTGAAGTTTTTGGGGATACTTCATGTTTGCTTCTGCCATTGTAAACTGTAATTTTGTTCTTTTATGTAGTTGTTTTGATTATAGATTTACGTCTTGACATCCATGTACTAGAACTGGCCGGTTAGTATTAGCCTCTCTAGCTGGATCTATGTTGGGTGGTAAATGATGACAAAATCCACTCCTCATCTTTATGAATCACCATGGTGAGAGAACAATCTAAAAAAATTAAGTACTTAAATACTCTACATCCCTTGTATTTATTAATACAGCTTTCGAGTAGGGTTCCTCAACCTTTTTTTATTTATACCTAAACAAAAATTATTATGGATACTAGAAGATAGACAACTAATAAAAAAACAAACTACATAAACTAGAACAACAGACAAATGAAAAAGAACCAATTAGTCCATGATAGGAAAAGAAATGTTCTGGAGTAAGTTTCTTCGATTGGGATTATCAAACTAAGAAAAATTAAGTAAAGAAATTATCTTCATCAAGCTGAAGAAAAACTCTATCTGCAAGAAACTTCCCATGAAGGACAGAGGAAACAGCTAATATCTGCCTAAAGAATAAGCTATATGTAACGGGGAATTTCCCATGAAGGACAGAGGAAACAGCTAATATCTTCATTAAAATATCTAATTCGATCGGTCCTTCTGTCAAAGACATGAACAGAAGCTAGAATATTGTAATGCTGCAGTAGGATCTCATTTAATTAATTTGGTCTCCACCGACACGCCTGTTAATATCATATTTATATCATAATTTAAAGTAAGAGTTAAACTTGTACTCAATCATCAAGTTAGATTGGAAAATGAGGTGGCTTGATCAATTTCACCAATTCCATTCTTTTTCTCTTTCATTATCACAAACAACATGAAACTTTCACTCATTTCTGATGTTAGTAAATACCGATCATCTTGGTTAAGTTTTAGGACAAATTTTTGAATTAAGCCTAAATTTAAAAATAATTATAAAAATGAACCCCCTTCCTCAAAATATTTCTAAAAACCGACCTCCTTCTGGCCACGTTGGCGCCATATCAGCCAACGGTCGACTATGGGCGCCAGCGTGGTGCCGGGGGGGGGGGGGGGGGGGGGGGGGTTACACAAAAGTCTAGCCTTGCCAAGGCCGGACTTAGAAAATTAGTGGAAAAAAGTTTGACCTTAACATTCACAAAAAGTCCGACCTTGCGAAGGTCGGACTTCTATCACTTAACAAAAACAACAGCCTCGCATGACATCGACACTTTGTAAATTGAGTGAACTGGACACTTTACAGAGTCCGGCCTTAGCGAAGGTCGGACTTCTATCACTTAACAAAAACAACAGCCTCGCGTGCCATCGACACTTTGTAAATTGAGTGAACTGGATACTTTATAGAGTCCGGCCTTAGCGAAGGTCGAACTTCTATCACTTAACAAAATCAACAGCCTCGCATGCCATCGACACTTTGTAAATTGAGTGAACTGGACACTTTACAGAGTCCGGCCTTCCTAAGGCCGGACTTTGAATTGAAAAAAAAAAAAAAAAAACTGAACCGTATAAAAGTGGGGTCCCCATCTCTCTCTCACACACAAAATCCCTCTCTCCTCTAAATCTGTCACTATCTCTTCTACCCTAGTTCCCCCGACAGCCACCACCGCTCTCCCCCGATAGCCGCCACTGCTCCACCTCCAGGTATTACTCTCCCCCCTCCCCCTCTCTCTCAGTCGCCCCTCTCGGTCCACTCTCCTTCTCTCTCCCGCTCACTCTTTGTGCTCACTCTCTCTCCCTTTCTCTCGCATTCCTCTCTCTCTCTCTCTCTCTCTCCTTTCTCCATTTATTTTTTTGGTTAAATTATTAAATTGGTAGATTGATTTGTGTAGAATCTGTAAGTAGATTAAAATTAGAGTAATTTTAAATAAATTTAGAATAAATTGTGTATAAAATTATTTGTTTGTAAATTGTTTGTAAATTTGTTTGTAAATTGTTTGTAAAATTGTTGTTTGTAAAATTGTTAAAATTGTTGTTTGTTAAATTTTTTATAAAATTTTAATTGTTAGTTAATTAGTTGTTGTGATAATTTTTTGTAAAATTGTTAAATTTTAAAAACTCGAGTAAATTAATAATCCTTTGTTTCATCCATTAGGTACAATATCGAGTAATCATGTCCATCTTCTTTGTTGATTTAATGGTAAACTAATAATAGATAGGGATAACAACCTATGATATGTCATTGGAATAGTAAAACTCATGGTTGTTAGAAAATCATTTACAAGGTGTGAATTGATAGAGAAAATTTATCGAATTGCCAAATTTAATCCAAGCGAGCATCAGCTTCACTTGACATGCAAGTGGCCAGAATCACACGGGAACTATCAAGCAGCAGGGATATCAGATGATGATGACTGTTATGTTATGCTTAAATTGTTTTCGTCCGAGCACAGCATAGAATTATACATGAAAAAAGATACTGTGATCCATCGAGAACCTGAAGATCATGGACAATTCATAGGTATACTCGATTTGGATAATGAATCAACAGGCTTCATGTCACTGGTTTATAACATGCAAGTGTCTGTGAGATTTATTATAGTGTATATAACTCTTTCTACTAAGTGTTTAATCAACTGTAAATTTTGAACAGCAGTAACAACTTGACGCAAGGAGATGAGACGTGTCACAATATGGAGACATCATATATAGACTTTGGATATGATTCATACATTCAATCGTATCCGGAGATAATGCATTTCTCCCCGTTCAAGCATCGCACGTTGACTCAACAAATCTCTCTCCACTTGAGATGAATATTATACCAACGGTTGGAGGTGATAATGTGGTGGTAGAGCCTGAAGATGATAATGACCCCGATGTTGGTGAAAATGTGCCGCATGAGAATAACATGCAAGTAATTGCATAGAGTGCTCCGTCAATTCAGCCTCAGTCAATATATCCCTGAGCCCGTCGAACAATTGCCTAGGGTGGACCGCAAGCATCGGATCAATTGGGCAAACTTTTACACGGCGCTTATTGACCAATAGAGTTAGAATCAGAGATATCCATTAATCGATCGCTCTGAGTACATAAGGTGATATTGGGGATCACTCACCGCTGGATTATCCGGAGTGTCGATCCGCCAGCCACTTACCAGCCGCAGTGGTGTATGTGCGGGAGTTAATAATATTCTAATACAATTCTTATACAAGTTTATAATTATTATATATTGCTATGTTTATATTAAAATGCATGATACAGATTGAGGGATATATCACCATGGATACTATAGCGGCAGAAGCTTTAGAGAACGAGGGTCAGAGGGTCTCGATACTCCGTAGAATACAAATTTTCATCGAGAGGATGGTAAAAAGGAGTCAGTATGAACGTCAAGCACATCCTCCGCGACAGCAGATTACCTGTACACGATGTGACAGACATCCACCGGACGAGGCAGGACCTTCTCAGCCCGTTGTTAGACGTACACGGCATCGAGAAAATGAGGAGGAGACGGGACTATCACATACACAGTCTGACTTTCAAGCTACCCTTGCACGTGGTCATGGCCGAAGATGAAGACGAGGTCGTGAAATTAGACATGCATTATCTTATTTGTATAATTGAAATTCTTATGTTAATTTGATATATGATATGATACATGATATGTGATTAATGAAAGTTTTATATGACATATTAGTTTGTGTTGTTGATTTCAGTTTGTGTATCAATATGTTGTGGACTTGAGTTTGTATATTGGCGTTTGTGATATAGTTTTATTGATGTGTTAGATTTGAATTTGAATATGTATTTTTAGTATATTGTGTGTTAAGTTTGTGGATTAATATGTTGAGATTAGATTAAGACTGTGGATCAAATATATTGAGATTGACATATGTTGAGATTGAATTAAATTGAGACGTTGTTTTTTGATATTGAGATATGTTGAGATATATTTTTTGTATTACAGTCACCTCAGTTTGTTGCTGCTGTAGGTGATTGTAACTAAAAGTGCTGCCTTGTCAAGACCACACTTCAGAATGGTGGTTTTTATTCAAGTCCAAAATCTAGCCTTGGGAAGGCCGGATTTTTTTTATGTAACAAAAAAGTCCGGCCTTGAAAAGGGCGGACTTTTTATCTAATGGAATTTTAAGTCCGGCCTTGGCATGACCAGACTTTTTTTCCACTTATTTTTTACGTTCAACCTTGTCAAGGTCGAACTTCTTTGTAACCCACTCCCACGTCACGCTGGCGTTTACAGTCGACCGTTGGCCGACGTGGTGCCAACCTGACCAGAGAGAGGTCAGTTTTTTGAAATATTTTGGGGGGATTTATTTTTATAATTATTTTTAAATTTAAGCTTAATCCAAAAATTTGTCCTAAGTTTTATGATTGTTCTGGTTTAAAAGTCTACTCTTTACCTCAAGCTAGTACATACGCCAGCTGAAGGAACATTGTGAAAGCCATGTTTGCTGTTTTCTTCTTACTTGTTCTTAATTTATGGAATAAAAAATATGTTTAATTTCAGTGAAGTATTGTGATTTTTTTATCTCATTTCATAAAATCATTGACTTGGAACATCTAATAATCATCATGAGCTATGATTTTTTACTCAAAAGAGTTGAACTACGGTTTTTCATCATAAATTTATGAATTATTTTTGGCTTTTTAATAATTTTGTAGCAGTTTGTTGTGTTTTTGGAAAGTTTTAGTACTTTTACAAAATCGATTAAAAGTAGATGATAACTTTGGGGAAATTAAGCCACACAAAATTCAGAAAATATTATCTTTGGGGTCTGGGGGTCTACTTCAAAACAACCTGCAACTCTATGTTCAGGCTAAATTTAGCATGGATCAATTAAGTCAATGGAATTTCACCAAACACTTCATCTGACCACATTCACCCGTCCCATTCTCCAACCTCTAATATTAGCTATGCATCTCAAAGCCATCCTAACTTTTCCCTTATTTTTCTTTCATTACTTCTTGTGTGGCTTCCAATTGGAAGAAACGAGGAACCATCCTCCTAAAATAACAAATCTTTGACTTGGCCACCCCCTCCACCATCCAAAATTCCCAGCAATCCCTCCTCATTTCTTTTGCCCACCCCTTGTCTCTCTACGCAAGGCCGGCCATTTTCTATAACATGTTCATCACAAAAAGGAAGAGACCCTGGCAATCTTCAACAGCCCATTGAAACAAACAGAAACTGAGTCTCAGAGTTTGAAGATTGATTGATTTTTGAGTCTCCGACCATGAGTTCAGCTAGGGAGTGGTGGCGGCGAGTGGCGGCGGCGGTGAAGGACAAGCACAGCATTTGCATGACGATGGCCTCCCTGTCGCGGCGACGCCACATGGAGGCCGCAGTCATCCGCGCCACCAGCCACAGCGACCGCTCCGTCGACTACAAGAACGCCGGCCGCGTCTTCGCCTGGGCCCGCACCTCCCCTTCCTTCATGGCCCCCATCATGTGGGCCATCGCCCGCCGTGCCGAGCGCACGCGTTCCTGGCCCGTGGCCCTCAAGTGCCTCCTCCTCGCCCACGGCCTCCTCCTCATCTCCCCCACCTCCAACACCTACAACGGCCGGCTGCCGTTCGATCTCGGGGACTTCCGTGACCAGTCCTCGAGCAATTCGTCGGGGTTCTCGGCCTTCATTAACGCCTATTTCCAGTTTCTTGACAACAGGGCCATTCTTCTATCGATCAACAATGACGACGAAGATGATGATGATGATTGTGGCATGAATCAAGTGGACAAGCTGCAGACGCTTCTTGATCTTTTAATGCAGATCAGGCCCTACGCCGATGGGATGAACACCAGGCTGATCTTGGAAGCGATGGATTGTGCAGTCATTGAGATATTTGAAGTGTACAGTGGGATATGCAATGGGATTGCCTCGTTTCTTGTCAGCGTTCTGGGATCGAGCTTGAACTCGATGGTGGAGATTGGTGAAGAGGAGAGGAAGAGGAGAGGATTGAAGGCGATAAGTGTGTTGAAGAGAGCGAGCGAGCAGAGCGTGCAGCTGACGAACTACTTCGATGTTTGCAAGTCGTTGGGGTTCTGAGAGTGACTGAGTTCATCCCTTTGGCTAAGATCCCTGACGAGGATATCAAGGACTTGGAGATGTTGGCGCTCAGCGGAGTTCCCCGAATCGAGGAGAAGGCGAAGGAGAAGGAGAATTGCCGAGTGAAAGAGGAGGAAGAGAAGGTGGTGATGATGGACTTGATTCAGCTAGAGGATGAACATGAAGAAGAGAAGAAGAAAGATTTGCAGCTTGTGCCTTTGGATTGGGTCGTGTTCGACGACGAGTTCCGGTCGCCGGTGCCGGGGTATTATGGTAACCCGTTCGTGTATGAGCCGACGAAGCGGCAGTGGGCGACGATGGTGCACTGCAATGGCCATGGCGGCGCCGGCACGCCGTGGACGGCCGGCAACTTGATAGAGCTCATGTAAGATTTGGTGTCGGTTTCTTGTGGGGGTAAATGGTTTGCGTGTAACAGCTTGTGAACCGCACTGTTTGGTTGGGGGCCTTTTGAAGTTCTACTTTTGAGAATTTTTGTGAAAAGCATCGTGTTTCTTCAAACCAAAGTTGACTTCAATTTCATGTACCATTTAGGACTTGTTTGACAAGTTAGGCTTCTAACTCAAAACACTCAAATCTTGCAAGAGTTAGAAGATGATGAGGTGTCTTGTCAACGGCAAATTTGAATTTTTGAAGGAAATATATGTCAGTTTGCTCTCTACTTTTCAGGGGCAAGTGCTTAACTCCTACACCAATGCAAAACTGGTATTGGAGTTAACCTCATCATCTCTCTAGGTCTCGCTAGCTCCTCTCTTTAAAACTTCTAACCCTAACTCTCCTAACTCCGCTTACCAAGCAAGACCGAAAGAGTATCTGTCAGGGTCAAAAAACTTTTTATAGTCAATTCCCTTTAAGCCTAATCAAGCTAATACCTTATTCTAATTAGATTGATGCCATGAAACTAGTATAACAAATACCGCAACAAATTGGTAAAGCCCAAAGATGCCGTCTGGGCGAGGGATTAAGCGAAGGGTAAATAAAGTTTATTCCTTTCTTAACCTAAAAATAGAACACGAGTTAAAGAACTTAATCCTTCTTTAACCGATCAAACATTAAAAAAAAAAGAATTTAGACTACCCATGTTAAAGGGCTAAGAGGAGGAGAGTTAACAACTCGACCTCTCTTGTCGATTAAGAAATAACTCTTCTATTTGTATTAAAATTTGCATATAATCTTTATCCTCTCCAAACACTCAGATGTGCACGAGATCAAATTAAATTTTTGATGACGAGCTAATTTGTTTAACTCTTATCTTTTATCTCTTATTTTACGACGGGTTAATTAATTTTACCTGTCATCTTAATCCTCCATCCTTGCTCTTTTGCCAAATGAAGCCGCAAAGTATATATTTATTTACTCTACACATTTTTCTCCCTGTATGTTTGAAACCCCTAAAGAAAATATGAATTCAACGAATTTTAGACTTTACTTCTCTTCTAAACATGCCAGGTAGCGAATTTTAGACGTGCTCAAGAGTTGGGCGAGGAAATTTTGGTCGGTTTGTGAGAAGTTTGAAACCCATGCATCAAGTTACAGATAGGATAAAAGTCAGTATTAAGTTTGAGATAGGTCGGGTGAGTTTGGGGGGATTCTAAGAGGTTTAAGTTGTTGCATGGATAGTGCATATTTAAGCGAACACAGTTCCAGGGATAGCCATATGTACACGTACTCGTGCATGGTTTAAGGAAAAGCATATGTTCATATAAACAAAGTCATATGCGTACAAATACATGCATAAATCTAAGAATATATGTATCACTGTAGTGGTCGGATTTGATCCTCATCAAGATCGCGACACTTACAAGTCTAATATGGACCGTCCCTTCTCTGCCAGCTGGTCCAGCTCACATACAAGTCTAATATGGACCCATGAAGAAAGCTTAGTGCATATGGGCCCAAGAAGAAAACCTCGGGTCTCATCCCGAGCCCACATCTGATCAGACATTACTCACCCGGATCCACTACTCACCCAGAACTGTGCGACTCTTCGGGACGCCAATAATCGGTACAAAGATCCTTCTCGGAGCCACTCAAGGCTCCGACACGAAGACCCTCCGAAGCCTGCTATTCTACGCTGCTTACAGCTGAACAGTACGATCATCGCGATCCGCGGATCCACCTATGCCGTGAGATCATCCCTACATTCTAAACATTATAACCCCTATATATCAATGCGGGCTGTTATGAATAGTGGCGGATATCTCCACAAGGCGATCCCAACAATCAAGCGGTGCAGATTTGGGTGGTTACAAGGAAATCATAACATGTAAATCATGCAGTTATATAGATCCAAAATATTTGACCCACAATGACAACTCAAAGGAGTATTTATACAACTCCTTCACCATCGAGAGTGATGTTGGGTTCTGATTATTACATCAAACTGTAGAAATTGTAATCACAATATCACTCTGTAGAATTTATTGTAATCCTCTGACATTATAGTGAATTCTCTTCCTCTCCCGTGATTTTTCTCTTTCGGGTTTTCCACGTAAATTCTTTATTGTTTGTGATTGCTTACATCTGATTTATTCACTTGCAACTCATTTTGTGGTTCCTTGAGAATATTCCTCTACATTTTGTTGCTGTCATTTAGATCTCTTATCTCTTCTCCGAATGCTAAACCCTTCCTCCAAAAGCTTCGCCAAACGGAAATAGCCTCACAAAGGAAGGGCGCATCCCAGGTCGCCGTCGCTGTCACTTCAAAAGGCAAGTCGACGGTTACTGAGAGCACTGGGCCTACCAATGCTCATCCGCCTCATCTTGATCTTCACATTGAAGACGTCGGAGTAGAGCACTCTTTCTCAGCTACTGCGCCAGAGGCAGGGACTGACGGACACAAAACTCAGCTCCAAGCCGAAGGTTAGCGCCTCCAAATGCTCGCCAGCCTCCAAAGACAAGTGGATGAGCAAAGGTGGAGGCGGCTCATGAGCATAAGGAGGTTGTTCTGGAGATAGACGTGGAGGCCCACGTCGAAAATCAACTCATCACTCAGATCGAGATCCTTCGAAAATCGCAGTCCACTAAGAATAAGGGGGCAGAGGTGTCTTGAGATCCCTTGTCACCACCTCTTACTTCAGGAACCACCTACACTGAGAGCAATTAGGGTCCCGTAAGAACTAACCTCCCAAGTGATAATGAGCACTCCGAGAATTTTGGCCCCCGCAAGGCTCCAAAAGGTCCTTCGCATCGAGGACATTGAGGAGTTTTTTCAGAAGCAGATTGAAGAAGCAAGTCAGCAACTTCAAAAGGAGATGGAATCTTGCGGTTTGAGAACCTCTGACTCACCACTCTCAGAGGAAATCACCTCTCACCACATCCCCAAAAAGTTCATAATGCCAAGCTTCGAGTTCTACTCTGGGTGACCAATCCCATTTAGCACCTCTAGCAGTACCAAGACAAGATGGTAGTCCATTTACACGATGACCTCCTCTTGAGTCACGTATTCCCATCCAGTCTCAAAGGCGTCGTCCATGACTGGTTCTACTCTCTCCCGAGGTATTCACTCTTGAGTTTTGAAGAGGTGAAGTAGGCTATGTGTCACGCCCCGCTTCCCAAAATATGAAGTACGGGAACGTGACGATGATCAGCCGATACCCACGAAGAGTGAAATCTCTTCTATGAGTACCTTAGGTTGTCAACAATGAGCAGGATAGCACACATATATGCATATACAACTAAGCGCAGGGATAAAAGCACAAATATGAAATATGAAAAACACCTAGAGGGGGGGTGAATAGGTGTTATTGCTAATCTAACAAACTTTTTTTTTTAAAACTAAGTATGATGAATGATGCAACGATCTCTCAAAACAAGACTAAGAGCCGAATACCCCGTGAGAGGTTCTGAATTCCTTCCTCCCAATTCCCCTTGAATGGGTTAGAGGTGCGCAATGCAACCTTGTTGTATGAGAATTGATCGAACAAAGCAAAGTATGATGGATGAATAGTGAGATGCACACAATATATCACAAGTATCACAAGCTTGAAATAAAAGCACAAAGGAAGAAATAAGATCACAAGCAAGTAATTGAAAGCAATATAGAGCAATAGAAATTTAAAGCAAGAATGGACACAAGGCAATCGCAAACACAAGATGTTTGTTTCGAGGTTCGAGCCACCGCTCTACTCCCCGCCTTCACCTCCGTGAAGGGTTTCCACTATCCACCGAGGACACCTTACAATGGTCTACCGAAGACCCGAGCACCGAGCTCCACCAAGTACAATAACCTCTACCGAAGAGGTGTCTCCACAAGAACAAGAAGAGGAACAAGAACAAGAGTGATCACAACAAGATCACCAAACTCTTTTACAACACTCTCACTCTTTTTACAACTTCACTATAGAATGAGTAAGGGATTTTTGGCTCTATGAAGTGTAGTGAGAAAAACTCAGTTGTAGAGATGATTTTGCAAGGGAACACAACTGAAAAATAGCTCAAGAAAGAATTGGAAATGGAGAGCTTAAACACTTTTCTTTTCTCTTTTGAAAACTTTGAAAAATAGAGGATTTTTCTTAGTAAATAATGAGGACCTATTTCCCTCTATTTATAAGGAGAGAATAGGTTAAAACCATTTTCTTTACACCTAATTTGACCTGAAAAAGGTCTCCAACAACTCTCAAAAAGTCTGTTAAAACAGAAAATAAAAACAGTTTTCAGAATTGCACCAAAGAGGAAAGAGCCGTTGGCTTTTGCAGGCTTGGCGGTCGACCGGGTTGGTCGACCGTCGCCTTGTTGGCAAAGAGCCGTTGGGCTCCGGTCGACCGTCTTCTTTGATAAAACACAGTTTCCTTCTCTCGGTCGACCGGGCGGTCGACCCAGAAAACCCGAGAGCAAACTGTTAACAGTCGGGTCGACCGACCGGTCGACCGACAGACATGCACAGACCGTGCATGTCCTGACACAGGCGCCGGTCGACCGGGCGGTCGGCCGGACTTGCCTGAAACAGAAAAACTGGCAGTTTTTGAAGTTGGAAATTTTTTGTAAAAATATTTTGAACTACTTACAACTAAGGATTATGCAAGAAATAGTCTATACACATGTTTAAAACAAGATATTCAAAATGTAACAAGTTGGATACATGTATATATAAACTAAGGCATAAAACTTAGAAACAAACGTTTTTAAAACATAGAATTTGTAAAGAATAATGTGTGTGTGTGTGTATCCTAGAGCCAAATATCCTACACTCAAACTTTAACATTCTATTCTTACAATGTTCTAGGGACTTCAAGGCTTCAAGAGGGGCTATCTCCACATGATCTTCAATTTTGCATCTTGAGCCCAAATTCAGTTGTCTTGAGTCCAAAACACTTTCTTTTAGGGTGTAAACCTTTTAGTAGAGTTAGAAACCTGAAACACACTTAAACAATAAGCAATATTAGTACAAATAACTAATATGTTTTGTAATCATCAAAACACACTAAACATGGGTGATTGTAACCTTGGGCCAACAATCTCCCCCTTTTTGATGATGACAAAACATATAGGTTATTTAAACAAAAATGGAAAAAGAGCTTGGAAAGCTCCCCCTCAAATAATGCTATGTATCAAAAATGTCAATGAAGAGCTAAATACATAAGGCATTGAAAGACACATAATTTTGTCAAAAATTCAAATGCAAAACACATAGTTTTATCAAAAACTCAAATATACACAATGAAATACACAATGAACAACCAAAACAATCAAACTCATACACTTTTTCTCCCCCTTTTTGTCATACATCAAAAAGGGTTAAACAAACAAAATGAAAGAAATTTTTCTTTAAGAATCCATAATGCAAACATTCAACTCACCACAAATAAATGAAAATCTAGCATAATCTAGAGGTTTAGTAAAAATATCGGCAAGTTGAAAATCGGTAGAAACATAATCAATATCAATATCACCTTTCTCATAATGATCTCTAAGAAAGTGATACCTAATGTCAATGTGTTTGGTTTTACTATGTTGATTTGCATTCTTTGTCATGTGAATAGTACTAGTATTATCACAAAATATTTTAACATGATCAAAGTGTAAATCATAGTCAAGGAGAGTATGTTTCATCCAAAGAACTTGTGCACAACAAGCTCCGGCCGCAACATACTCCGCCTCGGCGGTTGAAAGGGCTACCGAATTTTGCTTTTTGGAAGACCAAGATACAAGACAATTACCTAAGAATTGACATGTTCCACTTGTGCTCTTCCTATCTACCCTACAACCCGCATAGTCGGCATCCGAAAAACTCTTCATATCAATAGTCCGGTTTTCGGATACCACAAACCCATTTCAATAGTGCCCTTAAGGTATTTAATTATGCGTTTTACCGCTACTAAATGTGACTCCTTAGGACATGATTGAAAACGAGCACAAAGACAAACGGAAAACATGATATCCGGCCTACTAGCTGTCAAATACAATAAACTACCAATCATGCTACGATAAATTTTAATGTCTACACTTTTACCTTGTTCATCCTTATCAAGCTTGGTAGTTGTTGCCATGGGAGTTTTGCTCACTTTAGATTCTTCAAGCCCGAACCTTTTGATGAGTTCCTTTATGTACTTGGCTTGATTGATGAAGATCCCATCCGTCCTTTGCTTGATTTGGAGTCCAAGGAAATAGTTGAGCTCCCCCATCATAGACATTTCAAATTCATCCTTCATGCATGATTCAAAAGCTTGGCAAAGAGATTCATTAGTAGAACCAAAGATAATGTCATCAACATAAATTTGCACAATAAGAATATCTTTTTCTACATGTTTTGTGAACAAAGTTGTGTCAATTTTACCTTTCTTAAAACCATTTGAAATCAAAAATGAAGAAAGTCTTTCATACCAAGCCCTAGGGGCTTGTTTTAAACCATAAAGAGCTTTATCTAATTTAAATACAAAATCTGGATGTGTAGGATCAACAAACCCGGGGGGTTGTTCAACATACACCTCCTCTTCAATAAAACCATTTAGAAAAGCACTTTTAACATCCATTTGAAATAATTTAAAATCTTTATATGAGGCAAATGCTAGTGTCATCCGTATGTCTTCAAGCCGTGCTACGGGTGCAAAGGTTTCTTCAAAATCGATTCCTTCGATTTGAGTGTAACCTTGGGCAACTAACCTAGCTTTATCCTAACAACGTTACCCGATTCATCCAACTTGTTCTTAAAGATCCACTTAGTACCAATTGTTGGTCTATCGTGGGGCCTTGGAACAAGGTGCCAAACTTGGTTGCGCTCAAATTGATTGAGTTCCTCTTGCATGGCTAGCAACCAATATAAATCGGCCTCGGCTTCGAGGACGTTCTTGGGTTCAACATGAGAAATAAATGCATAATGTCCACAATAATCATGAAGTTTAGAGCGAGTGGTTACCCCTTTTGATACTTCACCTATGACGAGGTCCTTGGGATGATGAGGATTGTATCTCCAACCCTTTGGAAGTTGTTGAGTAGGCTCCACTTCATTTGTTTGATTTTCATTTCCTTGAGCCTCTTCTACTTTAGCTTCACTTCCTTCATCATCCTTTGGCTTGTCTCCCATAGTAGTGTAGGATCGTTGAGATAAGGACTAATTGCGGAATTATCTCTGTTGGCAACTATGATCTAAAACACACAAGTCAACACAAACTAAACAAGAAGAATTAATAGTTAAGCAAATAAGTAAACTTGCAAGTAAAGAAAAAACAAATCTCAGAAAATGCAAACACAAACAAAGAGATTTATCCTGGTTCGGTCCTTGTGACCTACATCCAGTCCCCAAGCCACCCGCTTGAGATTTTCCTTTATCCTTGAT
The DNA here is from genome assembly GCA_038442645.1 of Agave tequilana. Lineage (NCBI taxonomy): Eukaryota > Viridiplantae > Streptophyta > Magnoliopsida > Asparagales > Asparagaceae > Agave > Agave tequilana. The sequence continues at coordinate 49,437 of JAVJIF010014097.1, read as the reverse complement.
CTTGCCACCCAAAATCAATACAACATGTACACCACTTGTCGAATCCCCTTCTCCAAATGTGTACACCTTCTCTTCCACCAAGAGAACACCTTCTCTTCTACCAAGAGAATACCTTTACCTTTGTACAACTGCCTCTTCAACCAAGAAGCCTCCCGTGTATAAATAAACACTTTGAGAATTATAATACTTTTCCTATAGCCTTGATCCTGAATGTGTATGTGGACAAGATACAGTATAGGAAAGATGAACTTCAGAGAACTTCACTAATGGAATTGTCTTTTGGTGAAGAACAGAAGTTAGGAAATCAGTTTTCAGGTTTTCTGTAATTTGGCTTTGGAAAACTGAATGAAAATCTTGTTTGTCTTAACCTTTGGCCTTAGGAATAACTTTCCTATTTATAACTGTAGACTATGGTTAGTTAGGGTAGTTATAGGACCAATTCAGATGATATAGACGTTGGAAAACGTTGCCAAAAGGATCAGATAAAGAAAACTGTCCAACAGTCAGAAACTGCCTATAGTCGACTTGAGATATGAGTTAGTCGACTAAGTTGGGCAATTTATACTGGGTTAGTCGACTAATATTGGGTATAAGTCGACTACAACATCTATTAGTCGACTATATAAACTGTTAAGTCGACTAACAGTAACAAACAGAGAGTTGGGATCTTTCAGGACAAAAGATAGTCGACTAGGGAAATATATAAGTCGACTATACCATGTATTAGTCGACTAGGGAAATATATAAGTCGACTAATAACATTATTAGTCGACTAATCATTTTTATAAGTCGACTAATCACCCTATTAGTCTACTAATAGGCAGGGTCAAGTCTACTAATAGGAAGGGTCAAGTCTACTAATAGGCTATGATATATGTGTGTGCATCAAGGCTTTTACATGCTATTTCATCTTTACAAACCACACTCTATCAACTCTCCTTGGCACATCTTGATCATGTAGAACTCTTGATTCTTCATTTGTTTAGAGCTCCAAATGTCATGCATCGCAAACGTCTTCATCGAAACATGTACCAACATTCTCCCCCTTTTTGATGATGACGCTTTGTGTGCACAAGTCCTCCCCCTGCAGAAGATATGTTATCTTTTCCTCCCCCTACAAAAATGGGTTATAACAGATAGAAAAAATATTTTGTTCTCCCCCTACAACAAATATATTAGTACATATATACGTAATTGATCTTTATCAATTTTTTATATGGTACCTGCAAGATAATCGTTAGTTGGTACCAAATATAAAAGATCATATCTAACCTTTAGGACACCAAATCCATTTAGAATTTGGTTTCCACCTGTTAGTATATACATAATTGCAAGAATCACATATATCATGCATGTATGAAGCAATATATGTATTTTTATCATAAAAGCTTAAATTCTTTGGAATCCATATAAACTTACTTTTCTTAGTCTTACTTTTTACAAAATGACTATATGGATTACTGTAACATGAAGATTTTGCAATATAACCAATACCATGTTTATCATGTGACAATTTCTGAAAAGATAATAGATCATTTAATTTTTCTTTTCCTTTATTAAACTTAGTCACATTTTGCAAAAGATCTTCATATTTATTTCTGAAAACTATCATGTTTTTATCCAATATTGAAATCCTATCATTCAAAGACTTAGTTTCCTTTTTCAGAAAAATGTTTTCTTTTATAAACTTCTCATTTTCAGTTTTCAAAGATGATATGACATTTTCAGTTTCATCTTGTTGAGAATTTATAGAAGAACATTGTAATGCATAAACAGAATTTTCCTGTAAAAGTTTCTCATTTTCTTTTAACAAAAATCTGTTTTTCAGTTTTCATTTTTCAGATCAAGAAATAATTCATTAAATGCATCAGATAGTTCAGAAAATGATACCTCTTCATCTTCTATGGCCATGTAACATAAGTTAACATGTTCAGTGGATTCTTCTTCATCGGAAGATGAGGAATCACTATGTTCTGAAGATGCCTCGTAGTTCTTCTTTTTGAACTTCTTACTCTTGTACTTTTCTTTCTTCTTGAGCAAAGGACAATCCATCTTCATATGTCCTGGTTTATCATAATTAAAACATTTGAATTTACCTTACTTAAGAAATTTTCTGAACTTCTTTGAGAGCATTGCCATCTCCTCTTCGTCATTATTGTCCGTGTCGGAAGATGCATGGAAGGCGAGTTCTTTCTTCCTTGAACGGTGTTGTCGTTCTTGGTCCTTCTTCCTTTCTTCTAACTGCACTTCATATGCCATTAGATTACCAATTAGGTTTTCTAATGTCATAGTTGAGAGATCATTCGCCTCTTCAATGGCGGTTGTCTTCTTCTCCCATTCTGGTGTAAGTGCACGAAGGATCTTTCGAACTCTTTCGACTTGGGTGTAGTCCTTTCCAAGGGATGCAAGAGTATTGGTGATGTCGGTGAATCTTGTAACCATTTCGGATATGGTTTCATTCTCCTCCATTTTGAATAACTCAAACCTGTGGACAAGAACAGATATTTTAGATTCCTTGACTTTATTAGTGCCTTCGTGTGTTACCTGAAGAGTATGCCATATTTGATGTGCAGAAGTTGCTGTTGACACTCGGTTAAACTCTTCTTTGGTAAGGGCACAGAATAGAGCATTCATCGCTTTGGCGTCAAGGTTCGCGTTCTTCTTTTGATCTTCACTCCAAGCGTTGTAGTTGGTTGTGGGCTTGGTGTATGATGCTTCTACGATGTTCCAAAGGTCGTAGTTGAGTGACTGCAAGTATATCTTCATTCTACACTTCCAATAGTTGTAGTTGGTTCCGTCAAATAACGGTGGACGCTATGTAGAATGTCCTTCCTTGAATTGGGATGATGAGAACTCCGTTGCCATCCTTGTTGTTGACTTGTACCCGAGCTTGTACGCCGGTTTAGGGTATGCAGGGCTCTGATACCAATTGTAGGATCGTTGAGATAAGGACTAATTGCGGAATTATCTCTGTTGGCAACTATGATCTAAAACACACAAGTCAACACAAACTAAACAAGAAGAATTAATAGTTAAGCAAATAAGTAAACTTGCAAGTAAAGAAAAAACAAATCTCAGAAAATGCAAACAAAAACAAAGAGATTTATCCTGGTTCGGTCCTTGTGACCTACATCCAGTCCCCAAGCCACCCGCTTGAGATTTTCCTTTATCCTTGATCTTGCCACCCAAAATCAATACAACATGTACACCACTTGTCGAATCCCCTTCTCCAAATGTGTACACCTTCTCTTCCACCAAGAGAACACCTTCTCTTCTACCAAGAGAATACCTTTACCTTTGTACAACTGCCTCTTCAACCAAGAAGCCTCCCGTGTATAAATAAACACTTTGAGAATTACAATACTTTTCCTATAGCCTTGATCCTGAATGTGTATGTGGACAAGATACAGTATAGGAAAGATGAACTTCAGAGAACTTCACTAATGGAATTGTCTTTTGGTGAAGAACAGAAGTTAGGAAATCAGGTTTCAGGTTTTCTGTAATTTGGCTTTGGAAAACTGAATGAAAATCTTGTTTGTCTTAACCTTTGGCCTTAGGAATAACTTCCCTATTTATAGCTGTAGACTAGGGTTAGTTAGGGTAGTTATAGGACCAATTCAGATGATATAGACGTTGGAAAACGTTGCCAAAAGGATCAGATAAAGAAAACTGTCCAACAGTCAGAAACTGCCTATAGTCGACTTGAGATATGAGTTAGTCGACTAAGTTGGGCAATTTATACTGGGTTAGTCGACTAATATTGGGTATAAGTCGACTACAACATCTATTAGTCGACTATATAAACTGTTAAGTCGACTAACAGTGACAAACAGAGAGTTGGGATCTTTCAGGACAAAAGATAGTCGACTAGGGAAATATATAAGTCGACTATACCATGTATTAGTCGACTAGGGAAATATATAAGTCGACTAATAACATTATTAGTCGACTAATCATTTTTATAAGTCGACTAATCACCCTATTAGTCTACTAATAGGCAGGGTCAAGTCTACTAATAGGAAGGGTCAAGTCTACTAATAGGCTATGATATATGTGTGTGCATCAAGGCTTTTACATGCTATTTCATCTTTACAAACCACACTCTATCAACTCTCCTTGGCACATCTTGATCATGTAGAACTCTTGATTCTTCATTTGTTTAGAGCTCCAAATGTCATGCATCGCAAACGTCTTCATCGAAACATGTACCAATAAGTAGTAGTATCCTCCAAGGTCATTTTCTCCAAGCCTTCATCCAAAGCATCTATTTCTACAACATTCTTAACAAATAAGTTAGATTCTTCAAACTTAACATGTATAGATTTCTCAATAGTCAAAGATGATTTATTGAAGATTCTATAAGCCTTACTTGTATTAGAATACCCAACAAAAATTGCCTCATAAGCTTTAGCATCAAATTTTCCTAAATTATCTTTTGTATTTAAACAAAACATTTGCATCCAAAAACTTTGAAATATGAAACATTTGATTTTCTAGAAAAGTATATTTCAAAAGAAGTTTTTGAAGTATGTTTACACAAGAAACACGATTTGATATATAGCATGATGTATTTACGGCCTCAGCCCACAAATAATGTGGTAGACCATATTCACTTAGCATTGTCCTAGCCATCTCTTGTAAGGTTCGATTTTTCCGTTCAACTACTCCATTTTGTTGTGGAGTTCTAGGACAAGAAAGTTCATGCTTAATTTCATGTTCTTCACAAAAAGTGGTAAAGGGTAGGTTAATGAACTCACCTCCTCTATCACTTCTTATTCTTAAAATTGAAGACTCTTTTTCTTTTTCAACTCTTTTCTTAAAAGTTTGAAAATATGAAAATGTTTGATTTTTGTGTTCAAGAAAGAAAACCCAAGTAAACCGTGAAAAATCATCAACCAAAACAAATGCAAATCTATTCCCACTTAGACTTTTGGTTTGTGTAGGGCCAAATAGATCCATATGGATTAACTCCAAAGGACGTGATGTCATGATATCCTTAATTGACTTGAAGGAAGACTTAGTTTATTTCCCAAATTGACATGCGTCACAAACTCGGTCCTTTTCAAAACTCAAACAAGGAATACCTTTCACCATTTCCTTTGTGTTTAACCTAGATATGTGGTCAAAAGAAATATGGCCTAATCTCCTATGCCACAACCAAGAGTCGTCATCGAGGACTTTTAAACAAGTAATATTACAAGACATATTAGACATATCTATCATATAAACATTACTTTCACGAAAACCGAAAAACACACAAGTATTAGAAATTCTATCAATTACTTTACAAGCTATATGATCAAAAACAACATCAAAACCTTTATCACAAAGTTGACTAACACTCAAGAGGTTATGCTTGAGTCCATCAACTAAAACTACATTTTCAATTAAAGGGGATGTGCCGAGTTTTACATTACCAATACCGATGATTTTACCCTTGGCATCATCTCCGAAGGTGACGGTGCCACCTTCATGGTATCTTGATAGGGTTGCAAAGTTGTTAATGTCCCAAGTCATGTGCCTTGAGCAACCACTATCAAGATACCACAATCCTCTACGTCGTTGGGCTTTGGAAGGTACCTATATCATTTAACAAAATTGTTGACTCTGGTACCCAAACTTTCTTGGGTCCTTGAAAGTTAGTGTTTCGAACCCATACATTATGATAAGATGCACTTAGTCTATCATAGCAAAAATTGGCTAAGTGTCCTTTCCGCCCACAATGTGAACATGAGAACACTCTTCCATACATGAAGGCATGATGAGTGTGTGAAGTGTGAGCATGCTTTGGGGGTTTGCCACGATGTAAAGGTTGTGTGGTATGAACATGAGCATGGTGAACAATTTTCTTAGGGGCTTGTTTCTTAGGAAACATGGCCTCTATCTTTTTCTTATCAAACTCACAATTTTTTAAAACAATTCCCAATGAGTCTATTCTTTCTTTAAGTATGGTAATCTCATTAGAATCAATTTGTGGAGACTTGCCTTTACAAGAAATCTTATACTTGTCAAAATCTTTTTGAGTGGAAACAAGAGTGAAAAGTAATTCATCCTTTTCTTTAGAAAGAGTAAAAACTTGATGATTAAGAGATTCATTTTCCTTTTTCATTTTTAAATACTTTTTCTTAAGAAAATCATAGTTATGTGATAATTCTACAAAAGCTTCTCCTAATTCATCCATGGAAAGTTCATCATTAGGAGAAGTGGAAGGGGTTACCTTGCTTGTGCTTTCATTTGCCATGAAGCACATGTTGGCGGTATCAATCTCCTCCTCGGATTCGCTCTCGGAATCCCATGTAGCTTTCATTGCCTTCTTCTTGTGAGGCTTCTTTGAGGTGGAGGGCTTCACTTTATCCGGACACTCCGCCACTATGTGTCCCGGTCTTTGGCAATTAAAACAAATGATCTTTCTTCTTTGCCTCCTTGCCATCTCTTCCTTCCTTGAAATTTAGCCTTGTTGTACATCCTCCGGACGTTCTTCACAAGAAGTGAGAGCTCTTCGTCATCTTCTTCTTCATCGTCTTCGTCGGAGTGTGTGGATTGACTTTTGAAGGCTATAGTCTTCTTCTTGGAAGGAGCCATGTCCTCCCTCACTTTCCTCTCCATCTCATGGGTTTTTAGGTTCCCAATGAGACCAATTAGCTCCATCTCCTCCTTGTCATTGAGTTCCTTCAAGGTTGTTGCTTTTACTTCCCATGAAGGAGGAAGAGCCCGGATGATCTTTCTTACTCTTTGATCGTTGTCGATAGCATCACCTAGAGAAGAAAGTCCATTAATGATCTTTGTAAATCTTGTAACCATATCATCTATGGTTTCATTTTCTTGCATGTAAAAATTCTCATATTGGGACCGAAGAAGGTCAATCTTAGCCCTCTTCACTTGTGAGGTCCCTTCATGTGTAACTAGCAAATGTGTCCAAATTTCATATGCAGACTTGCAATGAATAACTCTAGCTATGTCATCATCATTAAGGGCTTGAAGTAGTGCATAGTGAGCCCTAGCATTGGCATCAAATTCTTTGGTCTCTATTTCGGACCAAGTGGATTCATCACCGGGGGGTGCACTAAAAGGTTTGGTCACGGCCTTTGCAACTCGACTACCTAGAGATTGCAAGAAAACGGTCATTTTAACCTTCCATATGGGAAAGTTAAGTCCATCAAACTTAGGGGGTGTCTTAATACCATCGGCCATCTTTACTAAGTGAGAATGAATGAAATGATTAGCAATATTAGGATCTTTCTAGGGTTGTTAAGCCAAGAGCCTAGTAACCAAGCTCTGATACCAATTGAAAAACACCTAGAGGGGGGGTGAATAGGTGTTATTGCTAATCTAACAAACTTTTTTTTTAAAACTAAGTATGATGAATGATGCAACGATCTCTCAAAACAAGACTAAGAGCCGAATACCCCGTGAGAGGTTCTGAACTCCTTCCACCCAATTCCCCTTGAATGGGTTAGAGGTGCGCAATGCAACCTTGTTGTATGAGAATTGATCGAACAAAGCAAAGTATGATGGATGAATAGTGAGATGCACACAATATATCACAAGTATCACAAGCTTGAAATAAAAGCACAAAGGAAGAAACAAAATCACAAGCAAGTAATTGAAAGCAATATAGAGCAATAGAAATTTAAAGCAAGAATGGACACAAGGCAATCGCAAACACAAGATGTTTGTTTCGAGGTTCGAGCCACCGCTCTACTCCCCGCCTTCACCTCCGTGAAGGGTTTCCACTATCCACCGAGGACACCTTACAATGGTCTACTGAAGACCCGAGCACCGAGCTCCACCAAGTACAATAACCTCTACCGAAGAGGTGTCTCCACAAGAACAAGAAGAGGAACAAGAAAAAGAGTGATCACAACAAGATCACCAAACTCTTTTACAACACTCTCACTCTTTTTACAACTTCACTATAGAATGAGTAAGGGATTTTTGGCTCTATGAAGTGTAGTGAGAAAAACTCAGTTGTAGAGATGATTTTGCAAGGGAACACAACTGAAAAATAGCTCAAGAAAGAATTGGAAATGGAGAGCTTAAACACTTTTCTTTTCTCTTTTGAAAACTTTGAAAACTAGAGGATTTTTCTTAGTAAATAATGAGGACCTATTTCCCTCTATTTATAAGGAGAGAATAGGTTAAAATCATTTTCTTTACACCTAATTTGACCTGAAAAAGGTCTCCAACAACTCTCAAAAAGTCTGTTAAAACAGAAAATAAAAACAGTTTTCAGAATTGCACCAAAGAGGAAAGAGCCGTTGGCTTTTGCAGGCTTGGCGGTCGACCGGGTCGGTCGACCGTCGCCTTGTTGGCAAAGAGCCGTTGGGCTCCGGTCGACCGTCTTCTTTGATAAAACACAGTTTCCTTCTCTCGGTCGACCAGGCGGTCGACCCAGAAAACTCGAGAGCAAACTGTTAACAGTCGGGTCGACCGACCGGTCGACCGACAGACATGCACAGACCGTGCATGTCCTGACACAGGCGCTGGTCGACCGGGCGGTCGGCCGGACTTGCCTGAAACAGAAAAACTGGCAGTTTTTGAAGTTGGAAATTTTTTGTAAAAATATTTTGAACTACTTACAACTAAGTATTATGCAAGAAATAGTCTATACACATGTTTTAAACAAGATATTCAAAATGTAACAAGTTGGATACATGTATATATAAACTAAGGCATAAAACTTAGAAACAAACGTTTTTAAAACATAGAATTTGTAAAGAATAATGTGTGTGTGTATCCTAGAGCCAAATATCCTACACTCAAACTTTAACATTCTATTCTTACAATGTTCTAGGGACTTCAAGGCTTCAAGAGGGGCTATCTCCACATGATCTTCAATTTTGCATCTTGAGCCCAAATTCAGTTGTCTTGAGTCCAAAACACTTTCTTTTAGGGTGTAAACCTTTTAGTAGAGTTAGAAACCTGAAACACACTTAAACAATAAGCAATATTAGTACAAATAACTAATATGTTTTGTAATCATCAAAACACACTAAACATGGGTGATTGTAACCTTGGGCTAACAAAACACTGAAACATAAACAATATCATCCATCATATCTGAATAAGACAAGCCAAGAAAAGAAATAAATTGAACTCACTGGAAAATAACTAAACCAGAATATGATCTACGATCAACTCTCTATACCGGCTTCTGATCTAGATACTAAAAAGTAATAAAAGTCCGTCAGAAGCGGACCAGCAAGAGTACACAAAGGAAAGGAACAATAAAAGAGAGAAAATGAAAATGCAGTAACAGTACAAGTAGGACATTAAGAACAATATGATCGGCAGTATCGAGAACTGAAAGTAATAACAATAACAGGAATAATCAAGATGATAGATCATGTACAAGAAGACCGTGCATGCATGGTGTCACATGTATATAATGAACATGAGATGCCCAGGATGAGTAACTGTCGTGTAACATAAGCACAAAATCACAAGAATACAGGATCACAAGTTAAAATAACATGGTAGGTCTAAGAACATCATGTAATCAAGATAATGCATGTCACATGAGTCTCAAGTGTCAGTATCATGAAAATATATGTCAGGTACTAGATCACGTGAAGGATCGGTATAAGGTAAGCTCGATCACTGAAGGTAATGCAAGATATGATGCAAGTGCATATGTCTAGTATTTTATTAATCTTATACTAATGAAACCATCCTGTGCCCCATCTCACAGGACAACTGCGTATCAAACAAGTGTTGCGTTAGTGGATCCTAATAGTAGGGAGAAACAGTTCACTGTACTCAGAGATCATGTAACATGTAATAATAGGTGCGAACATAAATCACAAGATTACGTGTGGCATCCAAACTCACAAGGGGTCGCCCTTCTAAGCACACCTCCCTAATTTATCCTGTTACCAGTCTTCCCCACTAACCCTGGCTTGATCGATTTTATTAATCAATGTAAGTACAAGATGGTGTGTGACTCAGTGTAACAGAACCAAGAATCAGTATTAAGAATATCAGTGTCAGATAGTGAATATAATGTGTATTAAGAAAATGGTGGCAATATCAAGTGACAAATGTTAGGTAGTGCAAGTGATGTCAGTATCGTCTAGATGTGATCCAATGATCATAGGAAACTTGTCATGATCATAAGTATTATACTCTAATAAATGTCCTCAATAAATTATCACAAGATATTTTGATCGATTTTCTCAAGATTAATTTCATACTATTCGTTCATTAATATCCATTAATCCTCAAGATCGAGATCATAATTTTTATCACGATCGGTATAAATTTTTGTTTCACTAAATCAGGCTATTACACACAAACAATAATGTCAATTTAAGTTTTGTTGGGTGCATGAACAGTAACGAGAAGCAAACTGATATGCAAGATAAAGTAACATGATCATGAGGTGAAATCGGTAATAATATTAAGAATATAATAATGAAACGCTATAATCGGAGCAAAAAGGCATAGCATGATCACGGGACAATACAAATAACCAAGAATATTACATCGAGAAATAACAATCAAATGATAATATCGCAATCAATAGGAAAGTCAAAAAAGAGAGAAGCATGTAGACTTGCATGATATGTTGTGGTACTGGGTCTAACTTGCCGTCGGTCTGCACTGCACGAACCGGTCCAGATCTTCGGATCATCTTGGATGTCGGTCTTCAAATTGTCAGTGTATCGGGTCCATGCAAATTGTCTAAAAATCACTGAAGATAAGTCATCAAATGCAGAGCGCATACTTCAGACGCAAAGCTGATAAAAATCGTTGATGCAGTGTCAAGACGCAAGACTCGAAAGCATCACTGCAAAGCCAAGACACGGGGCTTGAAGCCCGCGTCTCAGCATCACTGCAAAGCCAAGACACGGGGCTCGAAACCTGCGTCTCAGTATCATTGCAAAGCCAAGACGCGGAGCTCGAAGCCCGCGTCTCAGCAGAGCTCGACGCCCGCGTCTCAACACCACCGCGATGCCCAAAATGCGGAGCTCAAGACCCGCGTCCAGTATTACCTCAACGGCTAAACGCAGAGCTCAAGCCCGCGTTCCAACTGCAAATGAGCCCTACATCTCAGTTATAACTAACCCCATTACTAGGTGAAGTACTGCCCACGTAATGAGGGGAGTTAACCCCCATTATGGAAGGTTTTTAGGGGACAATTTTACCCCTGAAACTCCCATAAATGGCTAAAGCTGCTATTGAAGAGGGATTAGAATTTTTCAGCTGAGGAATACTGATAAGAGTTAAACTCTTCTACTAACTTGCTGAGTTCAAGTTTTTTTCTAAGTCTCTTTGAGATTTCTTTGGATAAGAGTTGTGCTACTCCATCTATGATCCAAAGAGAAGACTTCCAGAAGAGCTTGACGTTCACCCGGTCAACGAAAAATAAGAATCACTTTCCACCGGTACGCAAAGAACCTAGCCTTAAACAAAGAGAATATCTAAACTTGAGTGTTTTCTCTCTCTTGTACTTGGAATTTTGAATGATTGTAATTTTTCATTGATTCAAAAAAATTTTGCAATACGCTTTTAACTTTACCCTCGTACAAGAGATGGTGATTCCGCTAGGGACTACTTTCTCCACTAATGAGCAAGTTGTGACGCAAGGTGATATCAGTTTCATGAGAAAAATAGTTGAGTCACTCATTGTGGATTCAACCAGGTAAAGTATGAAGAGTTGCTCTCTTCTGGCTCCAAGAGCCCTAAGGTGGCATTGTAATACCGTAGGGTCTCCTCGGAGATTCGCTCTCAAGTCCCTTCGGAGACTTCCCCAAAGATGGCCTGCGCAAACAGCGCCATTTCTGGCCGCGTCGCGCGTGTGGTGTGCATCAACGTCTCCCACGAGACTCGCGAGACCAACGTCATTGAAGGTCAATCTTTCCACGCCCCTCCTCTCAACATTCCTTATCTCCAGGTTACCAGGAGTTCCCAACAACCCGCGAAGCGTAACCGGAATGTTGAACGTCGACAAAGGCGACGCGCACGTCGACAACAGATGCAAAAAGCTAGAAAAACTATCATCCAGTAGATACAGGACGCGAGGCTCATGCCTGTGTCCCTTCTGAACCGCATCAGACGCGGAAGTCTGAGTCTGGATACCAAAACGCAGAGCTCAAGAGGATCGCGTTTCTGAGACCCTACCTCGCTGATGCGATGTTCAGCAACACGAGGTCCGCGTCTCTTCTCAAAGATACAAGACCAACGTCTCTATGTCAAAACGCGAGGCTCACGAAGTTCGCGTTTCTCAAGTGTCGCCAGACAAACACTATAATCAGTAACGCAAGGTCTACGTCTCTTCTCAGCAGAGGCATGAGACCCGCGTCTCAAAGCCAAAATGTGAGAGCCGCATTTGTTCTACAGATCGTGAACTCCGCATTTCTAAATCTTGTGTCACTAAAACTTGCAAGGTTGACATTCGCTCTCCAATGGCTAGGGTCAGAAGGAAGCTGAAAAGTCATCATCCTCAAAGACTCGAGGCTGGTCTCTTTGATGCCCCTCCGACGGATCTAAGAGATTACTTGACAAAAAAAAGGAGTGTTCATCAAATCACTCTACTATGCTGCTATGAACGGCTCATCACAGTGATGCTCTCTGAATGCCACTGCAAAAAAATGGTGTTCAAACGGTTATCATCTACATCAGTCTCTCGCTCGGCCAAAAGACGTCGTTCCCGCACAAGGAGAACTTTCTTTGATACGGAGTACCCTGAAGTTACTACAAACGTGATAGGTCCAAGCACTACGCCAAGCAAGACTAAAGGGATACAGCTAATAATCAGCTCTGACGAGTCTAACACCAAGCAGGAAGGAGTGTACCTGCATACCCGCACTCGAACTAGTGTAATAGCCCCAGTGGACTACAGTGCCTTAGCCCGGGGCATTGAAGTAAGTGAGTCACACTCTTCTATCGCGGAATTACAGGCCTCGAACTCTTCTGTCGAGAAAAAAACCTTCGCATATATGGAAAGTACTCCTGAAGAAATGACCAAGCGCTTTGAACAGCAATCCCAGACCCAGAGGGAGCAACTCGATATGATTCGTGCTCAATAAGAATCTATCGACAGCCTCAAGTAGATGCTTTCGCAATTGCTTGAGGACAAAAAAAAGAAGCCTAAGGCCAAGATGCCTTCCAAGAAGTCCAAAGGCAAACGGAAGAAAGGAGAAAGGTCATCTTCTGCACATACTGAGGAGGAGCATTCTAACTCTGAGTTGTCTAAGCCTCTATCCGAAGGAGGCAATTCAGAGAATGGGAACACTCATTCCAAAAGGATAAGTAAACTGGAATAGCGTCTTGAAGCTCTCGCCAGTCAAAAAGGTCTTCAAAAAGCAGGAGTGGTCCGGTCATACCCGGCTAAGTAGGATCTTGTCCCGTACTCTCCTAAGTTCAAAGATCCAACCCTGCAGGCCTTCGACGATAAGAGGTTACCGAACCAGCACATATATTACTTTAAGTCTTAGTCAGGGAATATAGTATCAAATGATGCCATCCTGGCACGTTTGTTCATCATCATCCAGAAGGGGATCGCTTTTGAATGGTTCATGAAGCTCTCAGAAGGCTCCATCAAGAACTGGGGTGATCTAGAGAAGCTTTTCCTTACATGCTTCTTCGAAGATGACTCGAAAATTACCATGCCAACTCTCTTGGTGATGAGGCAACGAAAAGGAGAGTCAGTCAAAGTATTTGTGGAGAGATTTCGGAAAATGGCCCTCCGATGTCCTAGCGGTATGACTGATTGAGATTTTACCTGCACACAAAAATATAGAATTTCAGAACTTAGAATAAAGAGTGTAAGTACTCAATACTACCGCAATACCAAGTGGCTATGTGGGTCGTGATCCACAAGGAGGGACTAGCGATGGAAGCTTTTATAGCAAGTTCTCTTTGAAGTTATATTCAATGGTTAAAGATCTTCTTTTACTTTTTAAAAAAAAAGAAAAAATAAGTTAAAACTAAGTTAAAAAGAAAGTGATAGATTGAGAAGGAGGGAAAATGGAAAATAGATTTATACATAAGAAATTAAAAAGGTTGAATAAAATGATTGGGAGATTGTGGTGATCTAAACTAAAGAATTAAAAGAAAAGAAAAAAAATCTAAAAGAAAAACTTACCTCCTCTGGTTGATGACTTACCTGGAAACCTTACATGTTTTACCTTTCTTCGGAGGCGATCAACGCATGACCCATAAGATCGAGCTCAGTCCCCATTCGCATTACATCATCAAGATGAACAAGAATGAAATAATACGGAATCTTGAGGAGGAGAACAACATCATGAAATATTGGTGGCACTCACACAAACATGGCTATACTGAGGCTTTTAGGTTCACTTGGACATTCATCAAAACCAAAAGAGGAAAAGTAGAAAAAGAAGAAGAACATGTAAAAAAAAAAAGCATAAAGATGTTACCTTTGATTGCTTGTAGAAACTATGAAAGAAAGGAAGAGGTTACATCGGTGTCACTCTCAACATAAGCCTCTCTCTCTCTTACTTACATAAATCTCAGTCTAACCTATGCTTACAAAGAAATAAAAATTACATAAAATGAAAATAAAAACCTACACTAAAAAGAATGAAAAACTAGCTTAAAAACCTATCTTTACTTGGTCGCTCCCTATAGTCTCTGAAAAATCCAGTATTTATTGGTAAAACCAAACGGGAGAAAGCGTACGAAGATAGAGGGAGCAAATGCTCCCCCAACTTCCTCAACAAATCTGCGAAAACGCAGCTTTGGTAGCGTTTTCGCGGCCTGGGTGTGGCCAAGTGGCCACACCCAAGGGGCACACGTCTCTGGTTCCTCGATTTTCGTTTATCTTTAGCCAGATTTTCAGTTTAGGTCCGGAATTTTGACGAAACTCCTTTGATCTTTGGTTTTAACTAATTGATTTGTGAAGATTTGTCTTAACCGACTTCAACTGATTTTATCTTCTTTGATTTGCCTTGATCTGTCCTGATTTTCTGATTTCAAATTAATTCTGAATTAAATCAGAATTTTGTTGGGTTTTTGGGCTCGTTTCTCTTCCCTCTCCTTTAGCAATGGGCCTGCACATTATTAAATAAAAAATAAGAATTATTAACAGGATTTATTAGATGATAAACATGGTAATGTGACAATATATATGCAATATATGTGATCGATCATGCCCCCACACTTATCTTTTGCTCGTCCTCGAGCAAAACAACAAAACTAAACAAAAGATTATTAGACCACTTTCGCAGGTCACGCGATTGCACTGAGTATGTGCAACAAGCCGTTAAACTTCTAGGTTTTCCCTAGAGAATGAGTTTTGTCTCGTGAGAATTTTTAGTGGATTACACCCACAAAATCCATAAAGAAAGAAAAACAAAGAGTTAGTATTTTCGAAAAGCATTTTGAAAGAGAAAAATATTTGAAGTATTATTGTAAGAGTTCAATAATCTATAAGTTATAGGAAAACTGAAGTTTTCATTTTTAAGCTTAGTCTTAATTCAAAAACTTGTTTATCAACTAAGGCATGGAGTCAAACTGTATTTCTCATCTAATCTATTATTTTACCTAAGTCATATGCACCTTTGTGACCATAAAATTTTGTCTCGGGGTTCTTTAACTCTAACTTTTATGCCTTATTATTTTTTTCTCTTTTGTTTTTTTTATTTTGTGGTGATATTATTCCTTAATTCTATTAGGCTTTCTAATCTGTCCATGTAACGAGCCTTTAATCGGTGACTCCCAAACCAAACGGTCTTAGGGCACCGGGTGAGAAAACACCCCAAGGACTTAAGAACTCGAGCAAAAAAGGCCACAAAACTAAGGATTTTATTTTATGAATCGCTTTTAGGCGTGAATACTTATGCTTTATGAGGTACAAATACCCAACTTAATCAGAGGATTTTTATTTATATATATATTTTTTTTCTTTTTCTTTTTCTTTTTCTTTTTCTTTTTCTTTTTCTTCTTTTTTTTTAATAAGGCATAAGAATTTTTATTTTTGAACCCTAAGTGTGTATGTGTATAAAGTATACATATATCGTCAAGGTAAAAATTAAGACTAAATTACTTTTCTAAATTTTCTTCCTAACCTTGGAAATCAAACAAATAATCTTATTTTGATCAAGTATAAGAAATCCTAATTATGATTCTTCTATTCCTTAAAATTGACTTAATTTCTTACAAAAAATAAGTCAAAATATTGTTTCTATTTTCAAAAAGTTTTTAAAAGTAAAGAAATATTAATAATAATTTTTTAAAAAATAAAAGAAAAACCTACGTTATGTTAGAACCCTCCCTCACACCATCTCATGCATTATCCTCAATGTATGAATTAATGCATAGATGCATGAAAAAGAAGAAAGGGAAGGAAAATATTACCTTAAGGAGGTGGTTCCGGTGGTGGTCTGATTGGTCCACGAAATGCGGTCCAATCTAATTTGCGTAGAGTTCGAAGGAACCCACCAGAAACCTCTCTAATATAACCCACTAAAATGATGTATATATAAATGATTCTTATTAAGAATTTTACCCCATCTAATTTTCAAATTTTTAAACTAATTTCAGAGTCATTATTATCAATACCTCTGTCTCAAAATGGAGTATAAAAGATGGAATGATAGATCTGGAATCAGGAAGGGTATGAACTACAATCGATTCAGGAAAATGAATGAAGTCAAGTAAAGGTTCAGAAGTCAAAATTTATTCAGGAAGTGGGTCCAAATCAAGAAGTTGAAACTCAAGTCCACATTCATTTTCCCGCAATAGAATGTGACTTTCTAAGATTGGTGATTCAAGTTCAAGAATGACAGGTATGGGAATCAAAACTGACTCTAAAATATTGCTCAAATCAGGTAGCAAAACAGGAGTCAATATTGATTCAGAAATTTGATCTGGATCACAAATTTGAGACTTAAGGTCACATTTCTCATTGAGTTCAATTTCGTAAAACTGAGAACTTACCAATTGTCAATAGGACTTTTAAAAGTATGAAATTGGTCAAGTTCAATATGATGATCATAAAAGATTGCTGATTTACTTTCTCGATGGACAGGAACATGATCCAATGTGGACTCTAGAGAAGGATTGAAATCAGGTGAAGACATTAGAGTCATTATTGAATCAGGAAGTAGAATTGAATTATCAAGTTGAGGTTCAGGATCATATTCATTCTCAAATTCAATTTTAAGAAAGGGATAACTTGCCAAAATATCAATGTGGTTTCCAAATTTTAGAGTTTGGACAAGTTCAAGTAGGTGTGCCGAAATGGAATCTTATTTTTCAAAACAACATGATTCTTTGACTCTAACAGAATGGTTAGCGACATCAGGAATCGTCAAAGGGTGAGAATGCAGAGTTTTGACCATTATATCTATGTCAAGATTATAAGTGATTTGAGCCTGTGTCATGGCTTCAAGCAGCTTTTCATAGTCGATTGGTTCATCGTTTTGTTACGATTGGACTTGAAAAGATGAAGTTTTGTTTTAGAATTTATGGTGAAATTGTGAGTTCACCAGATTTTGTGATTGTTGCTCTGACTCACGCATACTCATTTCTAAGATTGATGGTTTTCTATTTTGAACTGGTGAAACTGAGTATGAATCTTGGAAATATTATAAAATTGGGGAGGCCTGAAATTTTCGTTTGGCCTCCTGCATGGCATCTATACTCTTTTCTGGCTTGAATTTTTCTTCAATGGGTTGGTCTAGAAAAGAAGTATAGGAAGCAAAATTGGGGAATAAATATTGTGAAAATTATGAACAAGGTGGATAAGGAGAACAAGTTGGTTGAAAATTAGACTCGAGAGAGGTGAATCCCCATTGACTCTGTGAAGAGTTGGAATTATTTTGAAAATTATGATCATAAGATTGGGGGCATGAGTTGTACTGATTTGGATAAGTCCAATCCGGTGCATTTGGTTGGTTCATATTGTAAAAAATCTGGTTAGAATTATCCGAGTCAAATGGGGTGAAATATGGATTACCATTGAAATTCAAAAATTATTGTTATAAGCCATATCACATTTGAAATGTCAAACGCAAACAAAGAAAAACAAACAAATAAGCAAACAAATAAAAAGAAAAAATCTAACCTCAGTTAGGGTAGACCTTAGACCTAGACGACTCCTAACTTGTTAGACTGTCCACGGGGGTATATTGTTGAATCTGACCACAAGTTAATCGGCCGTGTAGGGGAAAGATCAGTGGGAGGTACCCGTGCCTAAGCAACGGGCCTAATTATGTCAAACCACAAACCTTCAGAGTTTCGCCCCTCAATCCCCAATCTTAGACACCGATTTGGCAAGAGTCAAATTTAAATCAACTTCCCCCTTAGGTCAGTCTCCTATATGAGTCTGAGATGTCCCTAGGGCTAACGTCTACTCAGTTTTAGTTAGGCTTGGGTTAATGAGTGAGGAGATTGTTTGTGGGCTAAGGGAGGTTAAAGACTTCCCCACCTTATCTTATTTATAGGACAAGCCCTTAAGATTGATTATGCAAAGTGTGCAGGATATAGAAAAGTCACATTCAACAAGCAAATAATCACTCAAGAATGTTTCCTAAACTATATGCTATACATACGTACCTTTTGCTACAGTACTCTTCAACAGTAATATAAAATGTAAATGAATTACACACATGCCTAATTGCAAGTCTAAACCGTTTTTAGCATTTAACAAACATCATTTATTGTTGAGCTTAGAAAATATGTACAGTGAGACAAATAAGAAAATAAAAAGCTACAAAATTTTAGCTTTGTAATTCAGCCAACCTATAAAAATACAGTTAGTAATTCACTCAGATTGCCACTGGAATGTAGCAAATCTGATAGCTTCTGGGCTCTGCTTTCTAGAGTAGAGTCCAGGGCCACTTATATGTCCATTGCAGCAAAAACTTCCTTATTGTTAAACTTGTACACTAAGAACAAAGAAGAAAGTTAACCAAAAATATAAATCTAAAAAGAGAATAACTTACCGTCCCTCCTCGGCAATGGCGCCAAAATTTGCTTGAGGTTTTGCCTGCACACAAAAATACAAAATTTCAGAACTTAGAATAAAGAGTGCAAGTACTCAATAATATCGCAATAGTAAGTGGCTATGCGGGTCGTGATACACAAGGAGAGACTAGCGATGGAAGATTTTTTAGCAAGTTCTCTTTTAAGTTACATTCAATGGTTAAAGATCTTCTTTTACTTCTTTAAAAGAAAAGGAAAAATAAGTTAAAGTTGAGAAGGTGGGAAAATGAAAAATGGATTTATACAAAAGAAATCAAAAAGGTTGAATAAAATGGTTGGGAGATTGTGGTTATCTAAACTAAAGAATTAAAAGAAAAGATAGAAAACCTAAAAGAAAAACTTACCTTCTCTGGTTGATGACTTACCTAGAAACCTTGCATGTTTTACCTTGCTTCGGCAGCAATCAACGCATAACCCATAAGATCGAGCTCAGTCCCCATTCGATTACATCATCAAGACGAACAAGAATGAAATGATACAGAATCTTGAGGAGGAGAATATTATCATGAAATATCGGTGGCACTCATACAATCATGGCTATACTGATGCTTCTAGGTTCACTTGGATAATCATCAAAACTAAAAGAGAAAAAGAAGAAAAAGAAGAAGAACATATAAACAAAAAAAAGCATAAAGATGCTACCTTTGATTGGTTGTAGAAACTATGAAAGAAAGGAAGAGGTTACATCGGTGTCACTTTCAACATGAGTCTCTCTCTCTCTTACTTACATGAATCTCAGTCAACCTATGCTTACAAAGAAACAAAAATTACATAAAATGAAAATAAAAACCTACACTAAAAAGAATGAAAAACTGGCCTAAAAACCTATCTCTGCTTGGTCGTGTTGGCCCAAAGGCCCATCACTTTAGTTTTGATGATTATTAACTCATGTAGTTATAGTACTAATGATCTTATATTTATATAGTTTCAGGTTTGCTATCAAGATCTTAGTAAGTGTTTAGCTTCAACAAAAGAGTTTTGGAGCTAACACATTCAAGAGCTCGCGCATCAAGATCGCATCTAACACTCGGTTGGAGTCTAGCTCTTTGGATCGTGTTTGGATCGGGTCGTCTTGAAGATGAGGATCGACAAGAAGACTTCGATTTATGTTTAGTTTAGTTTGTTAAAGGGTAGAATATATTTTTGAAGCTCAAACATACACACATATAAAAATGCACGTTTTTTAAAAGTATGGTTTTAGTTTTTTATTCTACAATTTTCTAAAATATTTTTATCAATGTTTAGAACTAATTTCTAATAGTTATGTATGTTTCCTATCTTCCAAAATCCAAACTAAAATATCTTAAAATTTTATGTATTTTCAAAAAGAGTCTAAAAATCTGTTTTGGCCTAGGTCGGTCAATCGGGCGGTCGACCGTGCCTATTACAGGCCAGAACGGTCGACCGCACGGTCGACCGGAGTTTTAGCAATTGGGGGTGTGCACGTTGTGCACGTTCCCGGTCGACCGGGTGGTCGACCGGTCCCCTCTTGCGGTCGACCGACCGGTCGACCATTGTAACTAGCCTACTCTCTGTTTGTTACGGTCGACCGAAGCCCAACGGTCAAATTTTTTAAATCGACCGGTCGACCGTACATCTGTCAGATTGGCAGAAATAGCTCTCTTATTTAAAACTATTTTTAAAACATGTTTAATTCTAAAACGAGGAAAGTTGATTTTAAGGGTTAATTTCTTTCTCTTCTATCCTGGTAAAACTATACTATGTTTACTCTTTCTAAGACCTATATAAAGTGGTTCATTAGGGTTGAGTTAATCACAACAACAAATTTGAAAAATTAAGTTTTGAGTTTTCAAGAGAAAGAGCTTTCTAGTTTCAGTTTTTTGCTTTTAAATTCAAAAGTCTACTTCAAGTTTTTAGTTCTCAAAATCTCTCTTCTGATTTTACCTCACTTACAAATTCTTAAGCTTTAAATTTATATTTTATTCTATAGGGTTTTGTAATAGAGTTTTCAAGAGAGAGTTTGTGGTGTTTTGATCACCCAGATATTCTTCCATTATTGTTATGCTACCTCTGAACTAGAGGAGTGTATTGGGGAGTTGTGTACTCCGTGCGGTTGTAATCCCTTGGTGGAAGGTTCTATAGTGGATTGGGAAATCCTTCACGGTGGTGAAGGCGTGGACGTAGAGCAGTGGCTCGAATCTCGAAACAAATCTTCTTGTTTGTGATTGCTTTCTTGTCTCTACTAATTTAATTTTTTTTCATTCATTATTGTCCATCTATACTCATCACAATAAGATAGCAATTACGCACCTGAAACTCTTATCTAGAGGAATCACGGGGAGAAGTTCAGAGCCCTTCACTGGGAATTCAGCTTCTAGTCTTGTTTTGAGTGATCGGTTACATCATCTCATTTTATATTGCATTGTGTTTTTTTAATTGATTAGCAATACACCTATTCACCCCCCCTCTAGGTGTATTTCAATTGGTATCAGAGCCTACGCTCATGATATTAGGTTTAACCACCTAGGAGTGAGATCTTAGATTGCTAATCTAGTATTGTATTTGCACACATATTATTTATACACTTAGATTTCATGGCCCCTCCCATGTATGATGTTACCAATATTGTTATATAAAAGTATAGAATGAGTGTACACCTTAAAACCCTAAGATTGCATGTTTACCTTGCTGCTACCATGAAATCTTATCTTAACAATAGCAAGCATATAGAGGCCAATGCATAAGCCCTAGTGGCACTTAGAAACACACTTAGCAAAGATTATCTTTTTATGGTTTCTCATTGTGATTCCGCTCTTGCAGTATAGAATACATTGACCCCTCTCGAGCTATGGAGAAGAGACCGACCAAGCTTGCTTCATGGTCCAAGGGAATGACTCCCTTGAGGTACATTCGGATACTCAACGAGATAATAGTACTAGTTCTTCTTGTGATGACTATATGGATGCACATGCTTTAAATGAAGAACTATCTATAGTTTACGAGAACTTACTTTCCAAATATAAACTTTTGAAAAAGAAAAATTTAGAATTAAAAGAAGAGAATAAAAACTTCTTTTCTAAACTTGAAATAGTTTTGCAAGAGAGGGTTGAGATTTCAAGTGAAAGGGACTCATTAAAATCCCAACTTGACCTTACCTTAAATAAAAATAAAATTTTAAAGAATAAAAATGATTGTGATGTTGTTTTAAAGAGTAATGAGGTTTTGCCTTCAAAATTCGATTGTGTTTAAAAAGAGAAAATTCTTTGAAAAATAAAATTGCTTTGATTTCAAAAAAATTGGAACTTGTTTCAAATGAAAATAAATCTTTGAAAAATAATTTTTCTCCTCATGTTTGTCATATTTCTAGTGCACCATCTACTAGTGATAAACATGTTGCATGCTCCACTTCTTCTTCAATCATTGAGAATGATATTTGTGCTTTGAAGAAGAGTATAGATTATTTAGGCTCCACTTTAAACCAATGTGCTATGAACCACACACGATTAGAATTTATGTTTCTCAAAAGAAACATACTTCATGTATCCATGCACACAAACCATGGCATATATATGCTCATCATGCTCACACACATGATTCTATATATGATCATGTGTATACTTGTACACATTGTGGACGTGCGGGTCACCTTGCAAGATTTTGTTATGATAGAATAAATATTTCAAATTTTGCAAATAAATTTGTTTGGGTTAGAAAAGGTACTAACCCCCATGGACCGAATAAGATATGGGTACCAAAATCTACCCCTATTGTATTTGATGTAGGTGTGGGCTCTCACTTGACGTGAGGGCCTTGGTGCCTTGATGGTGGATGCGTTTGAGCTTGATGGATATTACATTAGATGCATCACCTTCAAGGATATTTGGTGGGAGTACCACCATAGTTTGGAGACCTAGAGATTAGCCCTATTTGTTTGGTATCTATCTCTAACTCCTTATTTTGTTTACATGCTCTCATTGATTGATTTTAGCATGTTTTGGCTTATCATGTTTATTATGCTTAAATGCAATGTTTGTTAGACTCGTGATATACATATGTAGTATTTGAGATAAACTCATGTTCATATGAATTCATATTTTGTGTTCTCACTATTGTTTAGCTATTGTGTATATCCTAACCCTAAAGCACGTGCATTTACCCTAATGATCATGTTTGTTTATGATTTTACGCTTCATATTTTGATTACATGTTTAGATAGAACTTTTATTAAAACTTGTGTTTATACTTGTACAACTAATGAGCCACATTTGTTTATCATATGTTTTTGTTTTATTGCTCATTTGTACCCATTGGATGTACTTGTATAACTTAGTTTTGGTTATTCTTGCATCTTTACTTGTTTTGTCTATTTTTGTACACGTTTTCATACAAATGTGTTTATCTTCATGTATATGTTAATTTTGTCTAAAACTATTAAATAAACATGTCTATCCTAGAGTCACTTACTTTTCATGCAATATTTTATTATGGACTCGTTTATGTTTGGGATATATATGTATACTTTTAGTTTTAACAAAACATATATATACCTTGAAGCGATTTAGTTTTGATAAAAATTTTAGTTTTGATGATTTTCATGTTTTCATGGATATATTTATGTTTTATTCCTTACTTGAAGGATTTCGCACTAGATTTTCAAAAGTATCTTTAAAACTAGTCTTTATTCTTCAATTGATAGAGTTTTTCAAAACTATGCTAAAATATTTTCAAATCAAATTTTTCAAAACCCCTATCATATAAGGGCGGATGGTTGGGCGACCATGCCTTGTATACCCTTATTCAATATCTTTTATCATGTGCATGAAAGGGTGGTAGGTATGAGTTATTGATTGAGGTTCTATCTGTACACAAGAATACAGAATTTCAGAACTACAAAAATGTGCAAGTTCTCAATACTACCGCGATAGCAAGTGGCTATGCGGGTCGTGATCCACAAGGAGGGAGTAGCGACAGAAGCTTTTTAGTAAGTTCTCTTTTATGCTACAAAGAATGGTTAAAATTTTTCTTTTATTTCTTAAAAGAAAAGAGAAAATGGAGTTAAAGTTAAATTAGGAAGAAAGTGGATGATAGAGAAGGTGGAGAAATGGAAGTGGATATGTACAAAGAAATGAAAAAGAGTGAAAGAAATTCGGAAGATTGTGGTGTTGGTAATTTACACTAAAATTAAAAGAAAAGAAAACCTAAAAGAAAAACTTACCTCCTTTAGTTGATGACTTACCTGGAACCCTTGCATGTTTTACCTTGCTTCGGAGGCGATCAACGCATAACCCATAAGATCGAGCTCAGTCCCCATTCATATTACATCATCAAGATGAATAAGAATGAAATGATACAGAATTTTTAGGAGGAGAACATCATCATGAAATATCGGTGGCACTCATACCAAAATGGATATACTGATGCTTCTAGATTCACTTGGATGCTCACATAACCAAAGAGGAAAAGTAGAAAGAAGAAGAAGAAAACAAAAGTAAAGACGAACATAAAAAAAAATTACTTTTTATTGCTTGCAGAAACGATGGAAGAAATGAGGAGGGTACATCGGTGTCACTCTCAACATAAGCCTCTCTCTCTCTTACTTACATGAATTTCAGTCTAACCTATGCTTATAAAGAAATAAAAATTACATAAAAAGAAAATAAAAACTTACACTAAAAAGAATGAAAAACTGGCCTAAAATCTATCTCTGCTTGGTCATCCTCTTTTGCCTTTAAGATTGCAGGTATTTATAGGAGAAATGCAGAGGGTAGAGGAGTATGAAGATAAGGGAAGCTGGCTATTTCTGAATTTTAATCCTTCCCTTATCTCCAAACTTGATTTGATGTGGATATTCAGTTCTGATCTGCAACTTATTGGCGTATTGATTACTAAATATAACTTATCAAATGATAGAATTAGAAATAATGATCAACTTAAAAGTTGTAGCCCTTCAAATTCTCTTCCTGAATCATCTTGAATCATCAGCTTTGAGTTCTGATAGCGAAAGTTATGATTCAAATACTAAAATCTATCCAGCCAGAATCTGAGTCAAAATTGCTTCATCTCATCCGTTGATCTTCTCTCTATCTGTTTATCCCTTTGGATTTGGACTTTGTATTTGACGTTATCCTCGATTGATCTTTAGCTTTAACCACTTGATTTACCAAAAACTGAATTTAACCAACTGGATTTGAGATCATCCTCCTCTAACGAAATAGATCTAATTAAATCTGAATTTAACTGATATTTATTTAATTTTATCCTCTTTCTCTCCATGATTATCTTTTGCAAAATACATTTAAGACAAGAAATTTAGCAGATTTATTATATGATAAATGTGGATATGTAATAAAGAATAATGCAATAAATGTGTGCAATCACACCCCCACACCTATCTTTTGCTCGTCCTCGAGCAAAACAACAAAACTAAACCAAAAATTATTAGACCACTTTCGCAAGTCACGCGATTACACTGAACTTGTGCAACAAGCCGTTAAACCTCTAGGTTACCCCTAGAGGACGAGTTTTATCTCGTGAGGATTTTCAGTGGATTGCACCCACACAATCCATAAAGAAAGAGAAAAATGTTTGTATTTTGAAAACACATTTTGAAAGAAAAATATTTGAAATATTATTGTAAGAATTAAGTAATCTATAAGTTTATAGGAAAACTGAATTTTTCATTCATAAACTTAGTCTCTATTCAAAAATTTCTTATCAATTAAAGTAAGGAGTCAAGTTGTACTTTTCATCTAGTCTATTACTTTACCCTAAGTCATATGCACCTTGTGACCGTGAAAATTTTGACTAAGCGTTTTTTAACTCTAACTCTTATATCTTATTTATTTATTTATTCATTTTTGGTGGTATTATTCCTTAGTTCTATTAGGTTTTCTAATTTGCCCATATAACGAGCCTTTAATCGGTGACTCCCAAACCAGACGGTCTTAGGGCACCAGGTGAGAAAACACCCCAAGGACTTAAGGACTTGAACAAACAAGGCCACAAAACTAAGAATTTTATTATATGAACCGCATTTAGGCGTGAATACTTATACATTATGAGGCACAAATACACAGGTTAATCAGAGGATTTATATATATATATATTTTTTCTTTTTTCCTTTTCTTTTTCAAACTTATCTAATCATCTTTTGCATAAATACCAAGGCTTGCTTAGGCCGAAGCACCTAGCTAATCAATAATTAAATTTTGTTTATTTTTCATAAATATGCATATATATATATAATTTTTATATAAGACATAAGAATATTTGTTTTCGAACCCTAAGTGTGTAAGTGTATAAAGTGCACATATTTCATCAAGGCAACGACCAAGACTAAATTACTTTGACAATTATCTTCCTAACTCAAAAAATCAAACAAATAATTTTATTTTGACCAAGTACAAGAAATCCTAATTATGATTCTCCTATTCCTTAAAATTGACTTAATTTCTTACAAAAAATATGTTAAAATATTGTTTCTATTTCAAAAAGTTTTTTTAAAAGTAAAGAAAATGTTAACTTTTTTCTTTTTTTGTTAATAAAAGGAAAACCTAAGTTATATTAGACCCTCCCCCACACCTATCTCATGCATTGTCCTCAATGTATGAATTAATGTATAGATGCATGAAAAAGAAGAAAGTGAAAGAAAATATTACCTTAAGGTGGTAGTTCTGGTGGTGGTCTGATTGGTCCACGAAATGCAGCCCATGTTGGTCCCGAGATGATGTCAAGTGCAGATCTAAAATACAATGTCAACACTCACACAAGGATATTAGTGTTAAAGAAATAAATATACTTGCAATAAGGAAAATAAATCACAGAAAAGTTAAGCAAACGCAAACATGAGTGATTTATCCTGGTTCGGTCCTCGTGACCTACATCCAGTCCCCAAGCCACCCGCTTGAGATTTTCCTTAATCCTTTGACTTTGTACACCCAAAATCAACACCTTGTATCCCACTTGACAAATCCCCTTTGCCAAATGTATACAACTCTTCTTACAACCAAGAAGATCATAACATCTTGTACAACTTCTCTTCTACACCAAGAAGACGCTCTTGTACAATGCTTCCTTTGAGTGATTACAAACTTTCCTATAAGCCTTGATTCAGTATGTGATCGTGGACAAGAACTATTATAGGTGGACTTTCAGAAATCTCACTTTGGAGTAGGAATTTGGTGAAGAAAAAGAAAGTAGGAACAGTTTTCAGAGAACCAGAATTTTGGCAAGATTTTTGGTCAGAAAACTTTAGATTTGAATTGATGTTTTTAACCTAAGATAACAACCCTATTTATAGCTGAACTCTATGGTTAGTTAGGGTAGTTATCAGGTCCATTTTGAATGTTTTAAACGTTAGATAACGTTGAAGAAAACACCAGAAAACAAAAACTGTCCAACAGTCAGAAACTGCCATTAGTCGACTTGAGATATGGGTTAGCCGACTAGGGTAGGCATATTTCTCAAGGTTAGTCGACTATAGAAGAGACCAAGTCGACTAGGTCATGATAAAATCAAAAGACAAGTTTCTGAAAACTGAAACTAGTCGACCAGAGGGAAGGTATAAGTCGACTATACAAGTCTATTAGTCGACTATATATACTGTTAAGTCGACTAATAGTGACAAACAGAGAGTTGGGATCTATCAAGACAAAAATCTAGTCGACTACATAAAAAGGCAAGTCGACTATACTATGTATAAGTCGACTACAATAGGCTATAAGTCGACTAATAGACTATGATGTGTGTGTGTGTGTTTCAAGGCTTTTAACATGCTATCAATAATTACAATACACATCATTATCAACTCTCCTTAGGAAGTCTTGATCATGTAGAACTCTTGAATAGACTTGAGATAGAGCTCCATATGATATAGCTTCACAAATATATCATCAAAAGTAAGTTCCAACATTCTCCCCCTTTTTGATGATGACACTTTGTGTGCACAAATGCTCCCCCTGCAGAAAATAAGTTATATGTTCTCCCCCTGCAAAAAATGGGTTATAACAGATATAAAAACACTTGTGTTCTCCCCCTGCAACAAATATATCATAACATGTATATATATGATAAATATTTGAAGTATTGTTCTTATCAAACTTCTTATATGGTACCTGAAAGATAAACATTAGATGGTACCAATCATAAGAATAAAGCATTAACCTTTAGGAGACCAAACCCAATTTGAATTTAGTTTCCATCTGTTAGTATACACATATTGCATGAATTACATATATCATGTATGTATGATGCAATATAAGTATTTTTATCAACAATGCTTAAGTTTTTAGGAATCCATATAAACTTGTTCTTAATTCTTTTTAAAATAATATCAGACTTTCTTTTCACAAAAGAATTATATGGATTACTAACATATGAAGATTTTTCAAAAAATCTAAGATCATAATGATTATGTGACATCTTTTGATATGATAATAAATCATTCAACTTTTCTTTTCCTTGATTAAACTTTGTCACATTTTTCAAAATCTCTTCATATTTCATTTTGAAAACTGACATGTCTTTATCTAACACAGATATTCTTTCATTTAAAGATATAGTTTCCTTTTTAAGCAAAATATTTTCTTTTATAAAATTCTCATTATCCTTTTCAATGATGATATCACTTTTTTAAAATCATCTTTTGAGAACTTATAGAAGAAACTTGAGAGACATAACATGAATTTTCTTTGAAAAGTTTTTCATTTTCCTTTGATAAAACTTTATTCTTCATTTCTTCATTCTTTAGATCATTGAATAATTCATGGAATGTATCTAAAAGTTCAATATATTGTACCTCATCTTCTTCTAGCGTCATGTAACAGATGTTGGCATGTTCAGTGGCTTCTTCTTCGTCAGAGGAAGAGGAATCACTGTTCTCCCATGATGCTTGGTAATCTTTCTTCTTTCTAAACTTTTTGCTCTTGAATTTACCCTTATTTTTGAGCAATGGGCAATCCTTCTTCATATGACCTGTTTTATTGCAATTAAAACATTTAAACTTATCTTACTTCAAGAATCTTCTGAATTTTCTTGAAAGCATTGTCATCTCCTCTTCATCGTCATCTGAATTGTCCGTGTCTGAGGATGCATGGAAGGCAAGTTCTTTCTTCTTTGAGAGAGATTGTTGTTCATCCTTCTTTCTGTCTTCGAGTTGCACTTCATATGCCATTAGATTACCAATAAGGTTTTCTAACGACATTGTTGAGAGATCATTCGCTTCTTCAATTGCAGTTATCTTCTTCTCCCAATTTGGTGTGAGTGCACGAAGGATCTTGCGAACTTTTTCGACTTGGGTGTATTTCTTTCCAAGAGATGCTAAGGAATTGGTTATGTCGGTAAATCTTGTAACCATTTCTGAGATGGTTTCATTCTCCTTCATTTTGAAAAGTTCAAATCTGTGGACAAGAACAGAAATTTTAGATTCCTTAACCTTATTTGTGCCTTCATGTGTTACCTGAAGAGTGTGCCATATTTAATTTGCAGAAGTGGCTGTTGACACGCGGTTGAATTCTTCTTTGGTTAAGGCACAAAATAAAGCATTCATCGCTTTGGCGTCACGGTTCGCATTCTTCTTTTGATCATCACTCCAAGCGTTGTAGTTGGTTGTCGGTTTCGTGTACGGTGCTTCTACAATGTTTCAAAGTTCGTAGTTGAGCGATTGCAAGTAGGTCTTCATTCTACACTTCCAATAGTTGTAATTGGATCCGTCAAATAGCGGTGGACGTTGTGTAGAATGTCCTTCTTTGAATTGTGACGAAGGGAACTCCGTTGCCATCCTTGTAGATTGTTGACTAGGTATGCAGGGCTTGTATGCTGGGTCAGGCTCTGATACTAATTGTTGAACCCACTCTGACACCAATTGTTGGTCCTGAGATGATGCTAAGTGTGGATCTAAATACAATGTCAACACTCACACAAGGATATTAGTGTAAAGAAATAAACGTACTTGCAATAAGGAAAATAAATCACAGAAAAGTTAAGCAAACGCAAACACGAGTGATTATCCTAGTTCGATCCTCATGACCTACATCCAGTCCCCAAGCCATCCGCTTGAGATTTTCCTTAATCCTTTGACTTTGTACACCCAAAATCAACACCTTATATCCCACTTGACAAATTCCCTTTGCCAAATATATACAACTCTTCTTACAACTAAGAAGACCACAACACCTTGTATAACTTCTCTTCTACACCAAGAAACGCTCTTGTACAATGCTTCCTTTGAGTGATTACAAACTTTCCTATAAGTCTTGATTCAGTATGTGATCGTGGACAAGGACTATTATAGGTGGACTTTCAGAAATCTTCACTTTGCAGTAGGAATTTGGTGAAGAAACAGAAGTGGGAACAGTTTTCAGAGAACCAGAATTTTGGCAAGATTTTTGGTCAGAAAACTAGAGATTTGAATTGATGTTTTTAACCTAAGATAACAACCCTATTTATAGTTGAACTCTATGGTTAGTTAGGGTAGTTATCAGGTCCATTTTGAATGTTTTAAACGTTGGATAACGTTGAAGAAAACACCAGAAAATAGAAACTATCCAACAGTCAGAAACTGCCATTAGTCGACTTGAGATATGGGTTAGTCGACTAGGGTAGGCAAATTTCTCAAGGTTAGTCGACTATAGAAGAGACCAAGTCGACTAGGTCATGATAAAATCAAAAGACAAGTTTTTGAAAACTGAAACTAGTCGACCAGAGGGAAGGTATAAGTCGACTATACAAGTCTATTAGTCGACTATATATATTGTTAAGTCGACTAATAGTGACAAACAGAGAGTTGGGATCTATCAGGACAAAAATCTAGTCGACTACATAAAAAGGCAAGTCGACTATACTATGTATAAGTCGACTACAATAGGCTATAAGTCGACTAATAGACTATGATGTGTGTGTGTGTGTTTCAAGGCTTTTAACATGCTATCAATAATTACAATACACATCATTATCAACTCTCCTTGGGAAGTCTTGATCATGTAGAATTCTTGAATAGACTTGAGATAGAGCTCCATATGATATGGCTTCACAAATATATCATCAAAAGTAAGTTCCAACATCCCAATTGAATTTTCGTGTAGTTTGGAGGAACCCACCAGAAACCTCTCTTATATAACCCACTAAAATGATGTATACACGAATGATTTTTATTAAGAATTTTATCCCATCTAATTTTTAAATTTCACAAATAATTTCGGAGTCAATTCTATCAACACTCTTGTCCCAAAATGGAGTGTGAAAAGATAGAATGATTGACTTAGACTTAGGAAGTACGGGAGCTAATACTGACTCAGAAAAGTGACTTAAGTCAAATAAAAGTTCAGGAGTCGAGATTGGTTCAGGAAGTGTGTCTAAACCAAGAAGTTGAAACTCAAGTCCACATTCATTTCCCAACAACGGAATGTGACATAACATTGGTGATTCAATTTCAAGAATGACAGGTGTGGGAATCGAAACTGACTCTAAAATATTACTCAAGTTGGGTAACAAAATAGGAGTCAATATTGATTCAGGAATTTAAACTGGATCACAAATTTGAGAATCTAGGTCACATTTCTCATTGAGTTCAATTTCATAGAAATGAGAACTTGCCAATTTATCAATGGGACTTTTAAAAGTATGAAATTGGTCAAGTTCAATATGATGATCATAAAAGATGGGCGCTCCAATTTCATGATGAATTGGCACAGGATACAATGTTGACTCGGGAAAAAGATTAAAATCAGGTGAAGACACTAGAGTCATTATTGAATCAGGAAGTAGTATTGAATCACCAAGTTGAGGTTTAAGATCATATTCAAGTTCAACTTCAGGAAAGGGATAACTTGCCAAAATGTCAATTTCGTTTTCAATATTTTGGGTTTGGGCAAGTTCAAATGGATGTGCTGAAATGGAATCTTGTTTTCCAAAACAACATGATTCTTCAGCTCTAACAGAATGGTTATCGACATCAGAAATGATCAAAGAGAACGGAGAGTTTGGACCATCATATGGACCATCATATCTATGTCATTATTACAAGCGATTTGAGCCTGAGTCATGGCTTCAAGTATCTTTTCATAGTCGATTGGTTCATCGTTTTGTTGCGATTGGACTTGAAAAGATAAAGTTTTATTTTGAAATTTGTGATTAAATTGTGAGTCCATCAGATTTTGTGATTGTTCCTTAGACTCACGCACACTCATTTCCAAGATTGAGGGTTTTCTATTTTGAACTGGTGGAACTGAGTATGAATCTTGAAAATATTGTGGACAAGGTGGATAAGGAGGACAAGTTGGTTGAAAATTGGACTCAGGGAAGATGAATCTCCATTGACTCTGTGAAGAGTTAAAATTATTTTGAAAATTATGGTCATAAGATTGGGGCCTGAGTTATATTGAATTGGATAAGACCAATCCGGCACACTAGGTTGGTTAAAGTTATGATATGCCGGGTTGGTAATATCCAAAAAAGAGGTCGAGGTGTAATATAGATTACCATTAAATTTGAAAATTTTGTTGTTATAAGCCATATCACACAGGAAATCTCAAACACAAATAAACAAATAACTAAATAAAAAAGAAAAAGAAAAAAAATTCTAACCTAAGTTAGGGTAAACCTTAGACCTAAACGATTCCTAACTGGTTAGACTGTCCACTGGGGGTATATTGCTGAATCTGACTACAAGTTAATCGGCCAAGTAGGGGCAAGATTGGTGGGAGATATCCGCGCAGAAGCAACGGGCCTAATTAAGCCAAACCACCAGCCTTCGGGGTTTCGCCCCTCAATCCCAACCTTAGTCACTATTTGACAAGAGTCAGATTCAAATCAACTTCTCCCTTAGGTCGGTCTCCTATTTGAGTCCGAGATGCCCCTAGGGCCAACGTCTACACAGTTTTAATTAGGCTTGGATTAGTAAGTGAGGAGATTATTTGTGGGCTAAGGGAGGGTAATGACTTTCCTACCTTATCTTCTTTATAGGACAAGCTCTTAAATCAATTTAGTGCAGTGTACAAGTATATAGAAAAAAGTAACACTCAAGTAATATTTCATACAAGAATGAACCTTATACTAAATGCTATGCACACATACCTTGGCTCCAGCATTCTTCAACAGTAAATAGAAAATGTAATGAAATAGACACGTGCCTAAATGTAAAGTCTAAATCATTTTTAGCATTTACAATCAACTTTTTACTATTGTGTTAGAAATATATATACAGTGAGTCAAACAAGAAGATAAATGCTACAGATATTAAACTATGCAATTCAGCCAACCTGCAGAAAATACAGGTTAGTAGTCACTCAGATTGCCACAAGAATGTAGCAAATCTGAGGGCTTCTGAACTCTGCTTTCTTGAGCAGATTCCAGAGCACTTATATGTCCACTGCAGCAAAAATTCCTTATTGTTAAATCTGTACACCAAAAGCAAAGAAGAAGGTTAACCAAAAATGTAAACTTTAAGAGAATTACTTACCGTCTCTCCCCGGCAACAGCGCTAAAATTTGATTGAGGTTCTACCTGCACACAAGAATACAGAATTTCATAACTACAAAAATGTGCAAGTTCTCAATACTACCGCGATAGTAAGTGGCTATGCGGGTCGTGATCCACAAGGAGGGACTAGCAACGGAAGCTTTTAGTAAGTTCTCTTTTATGCTACAAAGAATGTTTAAAATTCTTCTTTTAGTTTTTAAAAAGAAAAGAGAAAAATGGAGTTAAAGTTAAGTTAGAAAGAAAGTGGTAGATAGAGAAGGTGGAGAAATGGAAGTGGATATGTACAAAGAAATGAAAAAGAGTGAAAGAAATTTGGAAGATTGTGGTGTTGGTAATTTACACTAAAATTAAAAGAAAAGAAAACCTAAAAGAAAAACTTACCTCCTTTGGTTGATAACTTACCTGGAACCCTTGCATGTTTTATCTTACTTCAGAAGCGATCAACGCATAACCCATAAGATCGAGCTCAGTCCCCATTCGCATTACATCATCAAGATGAAAAAGAATGAAATGATACAGAATCTTGAGGAGGAGAATATCATCATGAAATATCGGTGGCACTCATACAAACATGGCTATACTGATGCTTCTAGATTCACTTGGATGGTCATCATAATCAAAAGAGGAAAAGTAGAAAGAAGAAGAAGAAAACAAAAGTAAGACGAACATAAAAAAAAAAGTTGCCTTTTATTGCTTGCAGAAACGATGGAAGAAAGGATGAGGGTACATCGGTGTCACTCTCAACATAAGCCTCTCTCTCTTACTTACATGAATCTCAGTCTAACCTATACTTACAAAGAAATAAAAATTACATAAAAAGAAATAAAAACTTACACTATAAAGAATAAAAACTGGCCTAAAATCTCTCTCTCTGCTTGTCGTCCCTTTTGCCTTTGAGATTGCAGGTATTTATAGGAGAAATGCAGAGGGTAGAGGAGTATGAAAATAAGAAAAACTTGCTATTTCTAAATTTGAATCCTGCTCTTATCTCCAAACTTAATTTGATGTGAATATTCAGTTATAATCTACAACTTATTGACATATTAATTGCTAAATATAACTTATCAAATGACAGAATTAGAAATAATAATCATTGTAACCCTTCAAACCTCTTCCTAGATCATCTTGAATCATCAGATTTGAGTTCTGGTAGCGAAAATTATGATTCAAATACTAAAATGTATTCAGCTAGAATTT
Organism: Agave tequilana; assembly: GCA_038442645.1. Lineage (NCBI taxonomy): Eukaryota > Viridiplantae > Streptophyta > Magnoliopsida > Asparagales > Asparagaceae > Agave > Agave tequilana. Next base: position 14,847 of record JAVJIF010014097.1, on the reverse strand, counting down.
GAGTCAAAATTCCTTCATCTCATCCGTTGATCTTCTCTCTATCCGTTTATCCCTTTGGATTTGACTATGTATTTGACGTTATCCTCAGTTGATTTTTAGCTTTAACCACTTGATTCACCAAAAACTGAATTTAATCAACTGAATTTGGGATCATCCTCCTCTAACCAAATAGATCTAATTAAATCTGAATTTAACTGATATTTATTTGATATTATCCTCTTTCTTCCCATGATTATCTTCTGTAAAATAGACATTTAAGACAACAAATTTAGCAGATTTATTATATGATAAATGTGGATATGTAATAAAAAATAATGCAATAAATGTGTGTAATCAGTTATATACTCAATCTTCAAGGAATTTTATTTTTGTATACTCTTATTTATTTCTTATATATGTATGCTTCAAATTTCAATTAGTATCAATTTCAATTGGTACTTTTATTTTCATACATACATATATATGATTTGATTGTGCTTATTTTATAATATCTTTACATTCTTAAAGCACAAATTATGTTTACGTTAAGCTTGATTTTATTCTAAATGTTAATTAGTATTTATACAAGCTTGTACATTGATTTCAATTGGTATTTCATTTTGATACCAAATAAATACCATTAATATCAAAATGTACTTCATGTTTCACTTTCAATTAGTATAAAAATCTACTATTGGTATCTTAAAAAAAAAATTTACAAGTGGTACCAACTTTTGTTTTGTCTATTACAATATGATTTTATTGGTATCAAAATTCATTTTGTTGACTTCAAGAGATTTCAGAAAAAAAAAAGTTTTAAAATTTGTTGATATGTTTTGCCTATATGCAAGGGGAGCTTAGCATTTTCTCTATATATAGATTCATGTTGAAGTGTATTACACATATAGTAGAGCTTGACCTCTCTTCTTTATGTGGTACACGTGTGTAGGGGGAGCTTAACATCTTTGTTTATATATTATATATTATGCTTTATGTGGGTGAGGGTCTAGTCATCCCTTCTCCATGTAATTCATGTATGCAGGGGGAGCTAACTTAACATCTCCCCTCTTCATGAATGTATATCGCATATACGTCATTGTTATTTGATTGCCTTCACCCCTTTGTTAATGAATTGACAAAAAGGGGAGAAGAATTTTGAGAGTTTATATATGCATCATGTTTATATCTCTATTTATGTATATATGTCTTGTTTAGCTTATACATTTCTTTGAATATCCTTATTGTTTATGTTATGCATGAGTTAAGGGGGGAGCTTCTACGAAGCTTAACTTTAAACCATGTGTATATAAGTTCATGAGTTTTGTCATTATCAAAAAGGGGGAGATTGTTGGCCCAAAGGCTCATCACTCTAGTTTTGATGATGATTAACTCATGTAGTTATAGTATTAATGATCTTGTGTTATATAGTTTCAGGTTTACTATCAAGATCTTAGTAGGTATTTAGCTTTAACAAAAGAGTTTTTGAGCTAACACATGTAGATTCGAAAGCTCGCGCGTCAAGATCGCATCTAGCACTCGGTTGGAGTCTAGCTCTTTGGATCGTGTTTGGAGCGGGTCTTCTTGAAGATGAGGATCGAAAGAAGACTTCGGTTTGTGTTTAGTTTTGTTTGTTAAATGGTAGAATATATTTTTGAAGCTCAAAAATACACACAGAAAAATGCACATTTTTCAAAAGTATGGTTTTTGTTTTTGATTCTACAATTTTCTAAAATATTTTTATCAATGTTTAGAACTTATTTCTAATAGCTATGAATGTTTCCTATCTTCCAAAATCTAAATTAAAATATTTTAAAATTTTATGTATCTTCAAAAAAAGTCTAAAAATCTGTTTTGGCCTAGGTCGGTCGAACGCGAGGTCAAACGTGCCTATTACAGGCCAGAACGGTCGATCGCACGGTCGACCAGAGTTCTGGAAAATGGGGGTGTGCACGTTGTGCACGTTCCCGGTCGAATGGGCGATCGACCGGTCCCCTCTTGTGGTCGACCAACCAGTCGACCGACTGTAACCAGCCTACTCTCTATTTGTTACAGTCGACCGAGCGGTCGACCGAAGCCCAACGGTCAAATTTTTTAAATGGGCCGGTCGAACGTACGTCTGCTAGATTGGCAGAAACGACTCTCTTATTCAGAACTATTTTTAAAAAATGTTTAATTCTAAAACGAGGAAAGTTGATTTTAAGGGTCAATTTCTTCCTCTTCTATCCTGGTAAAACTATACTATATTTACTCTTCCTAAAACCTATATAAAGGGGTCATTAGGGTTGAGTTAATCACAACAATAAATTTGAAAAATCAAGTTTTTGAGTTTTCAAGAGAAAAAGCTTTCTAGTTTCAGTTTTGTGCTTTTATTTTCAAAAGTCTACTTCAAGTTTTTGGTTCTCAAAATCTCTCTTCTGATTTTACCTCACTTATAAATTCTTGAGCTTCAAATTTATATTTTATTCTATAGGATTTTTTGTAAGAGAGTTTTCAAGAGAGTTTGTGGTCTTTTGATCACCCAGAGATTATTCCATTGTTGTTACGCTACCTCTGAACTAGAGGAGTGTATTGCGGAGTTGTGTACTCCGTGCGGTTGTAATCCCTTGGTGGAAGGTTCAATAGTGGATTGGGAAATCCTTCACGGTGGTGAAGGCGAGGACATAGAGTAGTGGCTCGAATCTCGAAACAAATCTTCTTGTTTGCGATTGCTTTCTTGTCTCTACTTATTTGATTTTATTCATTCATTATTATCGATCTATACTCATCACAATAAGATAGCAATTACGCACTTATCTAGAGGAATTACGGGGAGAAGTTCAGAGCCCTTCACGGGAAATTCGGCTTCTAGTCTTGTTTTGAGTGATCTGTTGCATTATCTCATTTTATATTGCATTGTAATTGTCTAATTGATTAGCAATATACCTATTCACCCCCCTTTATGTGTATTTCATGTCGCTCCCTGTAGTCTCTAAAAAATCCAGTATTTATAGGTAAAACCAAACGAGGGAAAGCGTACGAAGATAGGAGGAGCAAACGCTCTCCCAACTTCCTCAAGAAAGACGCGGAAACACGGCCAAAGTCGCGATTCCGTGGCCTGGTTGTGGCCAGGTGGCCACACCCGCGGGGCACACGTCTCTGGTTCCTCGATTTCGTTTATCTTCAGCTGGATTTTCAGTTTAGGTCTGGAATTTTAATGAAACTGCCTTGATCTTTGGCTTTAACCAATTGATTGTGAAGATTTGTCTTAACCGATTTTCAACTGATTTTATCTTCTCTGATTTATCTTAATCTGCTCTGATTTTCTGATTTCGAATTAATTCTGAATTAAATCAGAATTTTGATGGGCTTTTAGGCTCGTTTCTCTTCCCTATCCTTTAGCAATGGGCCTGCACATTATCAAATAAAAATAAGAATTATTAATAGGATTTATTAGATAATAAACATGGTACTGTGATAATATATATGCAATATATGTGACCGATCAATGACCTAGGCCACCCTGGTGGAAACATGTCGTCACAATTTGTAAACCTCACTCCTAGCTCAGATAGGAGTAGCTGAAAGCAGTTGGTCCAGTAAGGCAAACAGGCAGAAGAGATTGTCGTCAGGATTAAGACAGAAGAAAATAAGCCCAGACCCGAAAAGTTAACAAGACGCTCGCCAGAAGTATCTTTCCAAGTTAAAAGGAAGGACACACTGGCGACAGAGACAAAGTCTCCCTCTAAGCCCCAACCGGCTAGAGGGGGTAGCTCTTCAACCCAGTCACGCGCCAATAAGCAGTACTCCTTTAAGGACGACCATGTAGATTCATTGTTCAAGTTACTCAAAAAGAGCAACAAACTGAAACTTCCTAAAATTAGACGTATTGAAGAGGTTGGCAAGACCGATAACCCCAATTATTGTTTGTATCACAGGATACTAGGGCACCCTACCAAGAGCTGTTACGTCTTTAAAATATTCTCCAAGCTTTGATTGATGCGGAGGTGCTTAAGCTTCGCCCAAAGCAGAAGAAAGTGACAGCAAATATGGCGTCATATCTTCAGTTTGGGTCTATCCCCCAATGCCGGCCGGAATAGTTCCCATCCCGAAAGGGGAACTAAGGGTGCTCAATATAGATCCCTACCACCAGCGAGAGAAAGGTCTTATACCTGTTCTGACTTCTCAAGGAGAGATCATGTGGGTTCATCCCGACCTCGTGGAATGCCAGCAATGGATTACTGTTACCAACAAAAAGTTCAAAGAAAAAGCAAAAGCTTCGCCTTGTAATGTGGTTGGTGCTTCCTCCCAGGATACAGAAACTGATGTAACCTCGCTAACTGATTCGGAGGAGACAACCGTCCTTGCTGTAGAACCGAATGCATCGCTTATAGCAGGGACTCACTCGGGTCAGTCGTACTTGAAGAAGTATGATAAAATAGTGGCGAATCTGCCTAAACCCACCTCAGAGCTAACGAAGAAACCCGTGGAGAAGCAAAAGGAGTTTTGATATACCAAGGCCCTTCCATAAGACAAAGTGGAAGGATCTTCAGTACCTTACCGCTTTAAAATCTTGGCTTGACTGGCCAATATCCCGGCTAGGATCACCTTCGAGCTCCTGAGACTGTCCAAGTCAACAAGGGAAACTCTGAGAGAAGCTTTAGCCGATAGTGAGGCTTTCATCGCCCGGATCCAGCTGAACTCCAGAAGGAAGATGAAGAAGACTGCCTCCACGTCTCTCAACATGCCCCCTGCATAACCTTCATTCCAGACAACATGCAGGTTAGGGGGAAATATGATAGGCTCCTGTACTTCACACGGTATATAGGATCGTCTAAAGTGAGCCACATTCAGGTGGATCCTGGATCCACGTTGAGCATCATGCCCCGCCAAGTCATGAACACTTGGGAATCCCCACTCATCGATTGAGCTCAACTCAAACTACCATTTATGGTTTCAAAGCTAATGGTATGCACCCAATGAGAAAGATTAAGCTCAAATGTCAGATTAGGAACCTAAGATCCGAGGTAACGTGCTATGTTATCGACGTTGACACTTCACACAATTTGCTAATAGGATGACCATGGATTCATCGCAGCTCCGTCATCCCTCTACTCTCCATCAAGTCATGAAGTATATGACGGAGATGAAAAAGTTTGAATTTTGAACGCCGAAAAGCATCTGTAGAGAACTACTTCACAGACTTCCTCTTGTACCAGGATCCTCTGGAGATAGACGAGAATCCCCAGCCAGAGGAACTAGACTCTGGTAATGAAGCTAATGTCGAGCCAGAGGTAGAAGAAGAATGTCTTTGGGATCTGAATCTACTTGTAACGAGCATTAATAAGCTCGATGTCAATAATACCGCCAATGATATAGGCGAGTGGTATATTAATGAAGAGTTAGATTTGGCTTACTTTTCTGTGTTTGTTTCTAATTCCGTGCCATCAGATACTAGTACCAATGTAGATGACCCTGGTCGACAATGGATACCCTAATATCATTGCATGCACCAGAGAGATCATCTCTCACGGCATATCAAAGTGTAAGTGATGCGCAAGGATCCTTTTTCGAGGTCCTAGTATGACACAAAGGCCAAAAATGATCCTTTTTAGAAAAATCGAGTCCAAACCAATGACTTACGAAGACTCAAAAAGTGAGACTGTACTTCCTCAGTTCTCTTATTATGAGTCAAATATACTCAGAATGATGGAGAACATGGGGTCTGACCTAACAAGTGGTCTTGACCTGAACTTCAGCAAAGGAAGGAGAATACTGCTTCGATCCTTCGTTCCAAAAGAGAAAGCCCCTGATTATTATCATCGAACTCGTGGGGGGTTGAGCTATATGTCAACTCCAATCCCGTCAGCCCCTGAGTCTGAAGGGTCATTACACCATAATCACTTGTCAGGCATGTCATTGTGGGAGTCAGATGTCAGTGTCGATAACATCTTAAAAGAACTTTCGGTAAACATGGTTCAAACAGGCCACCCGAAATGGAGATGAAGAAATGATCCAGTCAGATACAGATCCTTGGATCAAACACCTAAATACTCTCTTGGATATTCGCTTTGAACAACGCGAACCACCCACAAAGGATAAGGTAATTCAGATTAATCTGAGAGATGAGGCTAATCCTAAGCCCATCTTTATAAGTGAAAGCTTATCACCCCCCAAGAAGGAAGACCTAATATCTCTTGTGCGAGAGTATATAGATGTTTTCACTTGGAACTATGAGGATATGCCTTGGCTCGACCCTCAAGTGGCTATACATTGCCTCAACATCAATCCAGATGTAAAGCCCGTCAAGAAACAGCAACGACGGTTCCGCCTGGAGATAATGGAAGCGATTCAATCGGAAGTCAAGAAGCTTATAGACTGCAATTTTATCAGGGAAGAACAACACCCTGATTGGGCAGCCAATATCATCCTCGTTATCAAGAAAAATGGGAAGATCCAGATTTGCATTGATTTCTGTGATCTAAATGAGGCGTGCCCTAAAGATGAGTTCTCCCTTCCAATCAAGGATGTCATGATCAACAACATGTGTGAGTTCGAATGGATGTCTTTCATGGATGGATTCTCGAGATACAATCAAATTAAAATATACCTTAACGATGAGAAGCATACATCTTTCAGGACATCATTACGGGTGTATTGCTATACTGTCATGCTTTTGGATTGAAAAATGCAGGAGCAACATACCATAGAGTTAGAATGGCAATTTTTTCTCGAGCATACACGCAAAACAGTAGAATGTTACGTAGACAATGTTGCAGTGAAAAGCCGTGCCAAAGGCGATCACATAGCAGATCTGAAGACAGTATTCGATATTATGCAGGCGCATCAATTGAAGATGAATCCCACCAAATCTTTTCTGGGGGTAGCAAGCGGGAAATTCCTTGGGTTTGTCGTAACATTCAAAAGAATCCTCCTTGACCCAGAGAAAATCAGCATCGTCCAAGAGATGCAACCTCTAAGAAATCTTAGAGAACTTAGAGGATTGCAAGGGCGACTGGCCTATATTTGAAGGTTTATCTCAAATCTCTCAGGACGATGCCAACCCTTCACCAAATTGATGAAGAAGGGTGTTTCATTCATCTGAGATGATGCTTGCCAACAAGCCTTCGAGGAAATCAAGCGGTACCTCATACATCCACCTGTCCTTACAGTTCCGGTGTCAGAAAACCTTTTCTAATATGCGTTCGAGTTATGGATCATTCTCTAGGGGCTTTACTAGCTTAGAATAATAATCAGGGACATGAGCAGGCAATCTACTACCTGAGAAGAACTATGATCGGAGCTGAACATCGATACGACCCGATCGAAAAAGAATGTTTGGCGTTGCTATTCGTTGTCCAGAAGATGCGACACTACTTGGTGGGCCAAACCATACACGTCATATTAAAAGTCAATCCTTCAAGATTGCTTATGATGAAGCTATCATCACTGAATGGTCGATTGGCAAAATGGGCCATGTTACTCTCCCAATATGAGATACAATTCCTGCCACAAAAAGCTGTGAAGGGACAGGCAGTGGCAGACTTCTTGGCTGAGCATCCAGTCCAAGGCGACAAAATTTTATGAAGATCTCTCAGACGAGATCGCTGAAGTTTGCTTGACCCAGACGTCTTTCGAAGGACAGGTGTGGCAACTCTTCTTTGATGACGCATCAAGAACGGGTCTTCGAGAAAATATTGTAGCAGGAGTGGGGTAATATTTGTCTCGCCATAGAACTACGTAATCCCTCATGCATTCTCATTAACTGAGCCATGTTCCAATAATGTAGCGGAATACAATGTTCTCTAATCGGAATGCAAATCACCGATGAGATTGGCGTTAAAAATCTCGAAGCATACGGTGATTCAAAGCTCATCATTAACCAGGTTCGCAGGGAGTACGAAGTCAGTCATGAAGATTTGGTACCCTATCACAACGCAACTATCCACATGGCAGAGAGATTTAGAAACTTCTCCAGCAAAATGTGCATGTAGATGCATTGGCATCTCTCGCTGCTTCCTTGGCCCTTTCAGCCGGAGCGGCAGAAAAAGTACTCGTCTACAGCCATGACTTGTACCATCCAAAACTCGCCCTCGAAAATGATCAGATTCCAGCAGGGAACCTTCAAGTCAAAGAAACTCTAAAGACTTCGGCAGGTCCAGAGCTCAGAAATTGGTAATTCCCGTATATCAACTGTGCATTGTACAGTATTTTGTCTGATGACCCTAAAGAGGTGGTTGCCAGGAAAGCCCCTAAATTCTACTACAATGCGATCACAAGAACACTGTATCGCCGATCGCATGATGGAATCCTCCTCCGGTACTTGTCACATAAAGAGGCTCAGGAAGCACTTAAAGAGGCTCATGACGATATGTGTGGAGCTCACCAATCTGATCCAAAACTTAGAGATGGACTCAAAAGACTTGGATATTATTGGCCAAAAATGATCCCTGACGCTATCGCTTACGCTAAGCGATGCCACGCCTGTTAGATCCATGGTGACTTCATTCACCAGGCACTAGGACATCTTCGCCCTACAATTTTTTCCTGGCCATTTGAAACGTAGGGAATGTCGTGGTTGGTCCTATCAGCCCACCTTTATCCAAAGGATACTTTTTCAAATAGTCTAAAGCTATCCCCTTAAGGGAGGTAAAGACATCTGACGTGATGAAGTTCATTAAACATCACGTGGTCTACCGCTTTGGTGTGCCATGACAGATTGTCCATGATAATGGGTCTTAGTTCGTCAGCCAAGCATTCCAAAGATTCTGCAATAAGTTTATGATTCAGAGTTTGTCTTCAACGGCATACTATCCAGTCGCTAACGGCCTTACAGAAGCTTTCAACAAGACCATTAGGAAACTTCTCAAGAAATTCGTCTCGAAGAGCCAACGCGACTGGGATGATAAGTTAGGTGAATGCTTATGGCTTATCGCACAACAGTGAGAACTCTGACAAAAGCTACACCGTTCTCTTTGGTATACGGGTGTGAGATCGTACTCCCACTGGAAATCTAAATCCCATCTCTATGCGTTGCCTTGACAACAAAGATGACAAATGAGGAGAAGCGTCGACTGTGACTCCAAGAGTTAGAAGCTTTGGACGATAAACACTTACAAGCTCAACAGCAAATCGAGCTCTATCAAGCTCGAATTATCAAAGCCTTCAACAAGAAAGTCAAGGAGCAGACTTTCAAGAAAGGTAACCTTGTCTTAGCTGTCAGAAGACCCATGGTGATGATGCATATGACCAAAGAGAAATTCCATCCCAAATAGGAAGGACCATTTGTAGTAGAATCAGTCTACTCGAATGGGCATACCGCCTATAACCCCAGACGGCGATTCGCTCATGATGTCGATCAATGGCAGATTCTTGAAGAAGTAATATCCTTAATAGGATTCTTCTCATGATCAGGTAAACATTACACCTCTGAGCAAAACCTCTAGATCCAATATGTTTGAAAGAGCGTCAAAGAAAAACTTCTTTCTTCAATGGATCACATTACGGTCGATCATTACTGAGCCGACCGAACATTGGTTACATCATAATGCATGATGTAAACATCGAAGAAAAGATAAAGTGCGAAACTTCAGTTTTATCCTTTTACTCTTCTCTAGTTTATTTATCAAAATCCGACGCCTTTGAAGGCTAAAGATAAAGGAAAACGTTGGCTTTTAAGTCCAATATAAGTCCTCACAACTCATCAGGTTGCGGCCTCAGTGAACTTGCGGGTTTGTGTGTGTTGTTCTTGTAGGAACAAGTGAGGGACTTTGCGGGTCTAAGAGTTCTGAGGATCTAAGAGTTCTTGAGAGAGCTCGTTGTAGATGTTGCGGCACCGAATGATCATACGGGATTGATTGAGATTTTATCGATTGAAATAGAGTTCAGAATTCTTAGTCTCAATGCGAATCCGCTGTAGCAAGGGCTCAAGCGGGTCGTGATCCTCAGGGAAGGATGCGATGAAAGCTTTTCGACTCGATTCCTCTGTATGCTTCAAGTAAGAAAAGAGAGATTAGATTGGTGATGAAAATATGAGACTAAAGACGTGGTTTTGCTGATCTTCTACCACAATCCTATTGCAAGTTAAGGAGCTTGATCTTCATCTTAAGATTGATATGATTCACCCTAGGTCATTACAAATAATTCAAGCAAGAAAAATCAATACTAGATTCTTGCTAAGTTACATAATCTAAAAACTAAACTATGGTTCATCCTAACATCTAGGTGCAGCCTAATAAAAGACGAATCTCAAACTTATGCTGTCCTAGTTCTTAAGTTGAAGTCATGAAAAGCCTTTTTAATATGCACCTAGATTAGGATTTCTAGGTATTTGTTTAATCTTCTAGAAAAATTGTTTTTAATACCTAGGGTTTCGATTGATGTTCCTTAATCAGATCTAGGCTTAACTGCTCTAGGGTTGCTTCAAGAGTCTCAGCAAACCACTAGAGAGATTTAGTTCTTCATTATTTTTTTTTCTTTCAAATTATTTATTTTTTTTATTATTTTTTTATGAGAAAGATTGCAAGGAAAAGAAAACGAAAACAAGAAGAGTTCACAGATTAAAACAAAGAGAGATCACAAAAGAAATAAAGAAAGTTGCAGAAATTAAAAGAGAACAAAAGAGTGACCTTTATTTCGTTGAATCTCCGATTACACAATCGTCTCCTTCTTCTCCACAACGAGCATAAAATAAAAATTACAACTTGTGCAGAAATTTAGAAAAATAGCTAAAGAAAACCTAGTCGTCTCTGGATGCCCCTCCCTGTTGCGAATGCTCTGATATTTATAGTGCAGAATGTAGAAGAGTTCTGGATAATCCTGCCCACGAAAAATGGTAGCCATCTCTATTCATAATGCCGCGGATGCGAGGCTTTGCCGCGCCTCCGCGGCAGTTTAGTGGCTGCTGGCCACGCGCTTTGGCGCGTGGCTTCTCCTGGTCCGTCCATGTGGGCTCCTGCTTCTAGAAGTGTGATCCTGGCCTTTTAATCTAGATTTTCGAGATAACTTGGTAATCAAGTTACCCTTAATCCAGATTTCTTCAAATCTTCTCTCCACGAAATTCCTCTTTATCTTGGCCTTTTATCCTCATCCTGCAGGTGTTTAGAGTTGGATAGAAGTCTATCCTTCCCTAATCTCTGATATTTGCAACTTTTAGCCCTTGTATTTGCATTTTGACTCTTTGTATTTGCACTTTTTCATCTGGGCTTCAAACATGGGCTTGGATCTGGGCTTTTGGTCTCTTTAAGCTTTATTCTTTATTAACTTGATAATTTGAGGCCTGCACATATTAAATAAAGAAATATTAATAAATGTGCACTATAATATGAATAAATGTGCAATGCGATGGTATATATGATGACAATTATGCATTTTTCACTACCTATCACACCCCCACACTTATCTTTTTGCTCGTCCTCGAGTAAAAATCAAAAAGAAAAGAAAAAAATCTAACCTAGCTAACTCACTTTCGTAGGAATCACGGTTGCACTTAGCATGTGCAACAAGCCGTTAAACCCCTAGGTTACCCTAGAGGACGAGTGTTGTCTCGTGAGGGTTTTCAGCGGATTTCACCCACAAAATCCATAAAAGGAAAATATTTGAATTATATTTGAAGAGACTAAGTAGTCTATAGTTTTTAGGATTATCATTTTTATTCATTCTTCAAACCTGGTCTTTATAAAGTTAATTGTTATTCATTTTAGGTAAGGATTAAAATTGAATTTCTAATATAGTCTTTTTCGTTACCAAAAGTCATACGCACCCTTGTGAATCTAGGAATTCCTTAACTTGGACTCTCATGCCTCATTATTATTTTTATAACATCATCTAATTTTCTTTCGTGTAAGTATCAAGGCTTTCTTGAGGCCCTCATACCTAACTAATTGACTATTAGATGTGTTAATATATTATATATATATTTTTTTGGCATGTATAACTCATCTAATTTTCTTTCGTATAAGTATCAAGGCTTCTTGAGGCCCTCATACCTAACTAATTGATTATTAGATGTGTTAATACATATATTATATTTCTTAGTTTTCTTAGGCTTTCTAATCCACCCATGTAGCGAACTTAAAGTCGGTGGCTCCCAAACCGGTGGCTTTAGGGCACCAGGTGAGAAAACACCCCGCGACTCAAATTCGAGTGAATTAGGCCCAAAACTAAGGACTTTATTTTATTTACTCACCTTTAGGCATGAATACTTATGCTTCTTGAGGCACATTTATCAGCTTAATTGGTGATTTTTTTTTTTATTATTTTTATATATGAGGCACAAGATCTTTGTCTTAGAATCCTAGATATGCGTTTGGTATGCACATTTCATTAAGTAAAAATCAAGACTAATTATTTATTCAATTTCTCTCCTATACCTAAAAATTAAACAATTTATTTATTTTGACCAAGTTTTTAGAAATCCTAATCATGATTTTCCTAATCCTTAAACTAACTTAGATTTCTATCAAAAAATAAGTCAAAATACTGTCCTTTTTATAAAAATTTTTTTTTTATATATAAATATATATATATATATATATATTATATTTTTTTATATATATTACATACCCTTCCCCCACACTTGTTTCATGCATTGTCCCTAATGTATGAATGAAATGTATGTATGCATGAACTGGCAGAAAGATATAATCACCGATACAGTGGGTCAAAAAGACCCATCGCCGCATTAGCTTCCGGCACAGACTCCAAAAAGATTTTAAGACGTTGACCATTTACCTTGAATGCATTGCCATTTTTGGGGTCGTAGATCTCTATGGCTCCGTGTGGAAACACCGTCTTAACAATGAATGGTCCTGTCCATCTTGACTTCAATTTACCGGGAAGAGATGAAGTCTAGAGTTGTAAAGTAAAACTTTTTGTCCTTGGACAAAAGTTTTTCTCGTGATGAATTTATCGTGAAAAACCTTAACTCTATCCTTCGCAATCTTTGCATTCTCGTATGCATCATTCCTCAACTCCTCTAGTTCAAATTTGTAATTTCCGAAACTCACCGGCCTTATCTAAATCGAAATTTAGCTGCTTAATTGCCCAAAGGGCCCGGTGTTCTAGCTCGACAGGAAGGTGGCAAGCCTTTCCAAAGACCAGTCTGTAGGGAGACATTCCTAGAATCGTCTTAAAGGCAGTCCTATATGCCCATAGGGCATCCACCAGTTTGGTGGACCAGTCCTTCCTATTCTGATTCACAGTCTTCTCCAAAATGAGCTTGACTTGTCTATTAGAAACTTCTACCTGCCCGCTAGTTTGAGGATGGTAGGGCGTAGACAACTTGTGAGTAATGGCATATTTTCGCATAAGAGCTTCAAAAGTTCTATTGCAAAAATGTGTGCCATTGTCGCTAATGATGGCTCGAGGGATTCCAAAGCGTGAGATGATATTATCTTTCAAAAATTTGACAACAACTTGTTGTCATTTGTCTTGCAAGGGACACTTCTACCCACTCTCGACACATAGTCTACGGCCAACAAGATGTATTGGTGCCCAAACGAATTAGGGAAGGGTCCCATAAAATCAATGCCCCATACGTCGAAAAGTTCTACTTCTCTAGAATGGGATTTAGGGGCATCATATTCGTTTGGAAATTCTTCCTATCTTTTGACATCTTGTGCAAGTCTTGCAATACTCAAATGCATCTCTAAACACAGTTGGCCAATAAAAGCCACTTTGCAGAATTTTCTCGGCAGTTTTGCGGGGACCAAAATGTCCACCGCAAGCGAACTCATGACAAAAAGCTAGCACGCTTCTAGTCTCCTCGTCGGGGACACATCTCCTAATGATTTGGTCGCTACAATATTTGAAAAGATAAGGATCTTCCCACATGTAATACCGAACTTGAGACAAGAATCGGTATCTATCCTGTTTGGACCAACTAGGTGGTGTTTGGTTGTGACTAAGTAATTTACTATGTCAGCAAACCAAGGTTCCTTAGAGATGGCTAGAAGTTGCTCATCGGGAAAATTGTCATTGATGGGCAGCTCGACAGAAGGTGCGTTGGGCACACGAGAGAGATGGTCAGCTACGACATTTTCGACACCTTTTTTATCTCGAATTTCGAGATCAAATTCTTGAAGTAGAAGGATCCAACGAATGAGTCGGGCCTTTGCATCTTTCTTAAGCATAAGGTATCGCAGAGCAGAATGGTCAGTGAAGATCGTGGTCTTAGTCCCAAGTAGGTATGGACGGAATTTCTCCAAAGCGAACACTACTGCCAAGAATTCCTTCTCGGTGGTAGTATAGTTCATTTGGGCCTCATTAAGCATCCTACTCGATTAGTAGATCACGTGCTGCTTATTGTCCTTACGCTGTCCTAAGACAGCACCTATCGCAAAATCAGAAGCGTCACACATGATCTCAAAAGGCTTGGACTAGTCCGGAGGTGAGATGATAGGAGCAGAGATAAGCTCCATTTTCAATTTCTCCCATGCACTGTGGCACCTATCATCAAAGATGAAGGACACGTCTTTAGCTAGAGGGTTAGTAAGGGGTCTAGCAATTTGCTAAAGTCCTTAATGAACCTACGATAAAATCCGGCGTGTCCTAAGAAAGACCGAATGTCCTTCACGCATCGCGGAAGTGGAAGTTTTTGCTATAATCTCCACCTGGCCTTGTCTACCTTAATCCCTTCCCTAGATATCTCGTGACCTAGGACAATCCCATGTTGCACCATGAAGTGACACTTTTCCCAGTTAAGGGTCAAGTTCTTTTGGGTGCACCTACTCAGCACTAGCTCCAAGTGATGGAGACACTGGTCGAATGAATTTCCATAGACGGAGAATCGTCCACGAAAATTTCTAGGAAACGCTCGACCATATCAGAAAACAAGCTTAACATACACGTTGGAATGTGGCGGGGGCATTGCATAGGCCGAAAGGCATTCGA